>JAJQWJ010000003.1:600000-854504 GCA_023637945.1 Phaethornis superciliosus | reverse complement strand
AAAGAAAGAAGAGAGAAAAGGAAGAAAGAAAGAAAGAAAGAAAGAAAGAAAGAAAGAAAGAAAGAGAGAAAGAAAAAGAAAAAAAGGAGAGAGAGAGAAAGAAAGAGAAAAAGAAAGAGTGAGAGAAAGGAAGAAAGAAAGAGAGAAAGAAAGACAAAGACAGAAAGAAAGAAAAAGGGAGAAAGAAAAGAAAGAGCCAGTGATGTGCCAGAACTTTTACTTTTTATTAAAAACTTAAGTGCAGATGACGAGGAACCCACCTGTTTTTGATTTTTTTAATAAAAAGTCAAATAATCCCCACAAACAATTCCTGCGCAGTGGTTTCAATATCGGAACCATAAAGATGAACTTTAAAGGCACTTGTAAAAAAAAGAATATTACAATAATTTTAGTGCAAAACTCCAATATCATCTTTTCTTTTATTTGAAAGAGGGGAGTGCAGAGAGGATTTCTTTTTCTCTTTCTCAGGATGCAGCCGTTTCAGATAATCTACTTGCTCAGGAGAAGAGGAAGGAGAGGGAGGGGGTATTTTGAGATGCTCAGTTCAGTAAATGAGCAAAAAGGAGCTGGGAAAAGCTGGGGGAGCTGGGGGGAGCTGGGCTGTGGGGGATGCAGTGCCTCACCTCTCTCCCAGGGCAGGCTGGAGAGATGGACTGCTTGAAATTCCTCCCTCAGCTCTGGTCAACCCAACCCCAGCTCCCCGTAAAAGCACAACACTATTGCTTCTTTCAGAAAGGAAGTAAAATGAAAGAAATCCATAATTCTGAGCGCATGTAACTGTACCCTACTCTGAACTTTTCCTCCTGAAGTGCCAGAAACATCATCAAATGTCTCGGGGGCTGTGGGGCAGGGGGGATGCTCCCAGCCTGCAATCCCCCAGGATGCCAACCAGCTGGGGATGGGGACAGGCTCTGGCCATGGAGGGGACAACTCCAGGAGATGCTGCATCCTTTCTGAAACCTGAATCTTAAAACACGGAGAAGAGATAAAGTAAACTTTAATCTCCTTTCCAGTGTGTTTGGAACTGGGGAATTACAGCCAGCTAGGATTAGGAGTGGGCTGAAAAGAGCATTTCAGAACTGCTGGAAATCCGAGGATTTAAAATATATTAGCAAACAGAAGAGAAGCTTTGGAAAAGCCATGCTTTGGTCAGCCTGTCCCATCTCCTCTGGAAGCTCCCAGGCTGCCCAGCCCATGGGTTATGGGCACAGACAACCATGGCACAGGGCACCGGGCTCCTGGAGAGCTTCCCAAGCATCTTGGTGAGGCTGGGAATGGGAAAGGGCACCCAGCTGAACCCCCCCAGCACAATCCCTGCTTGGGAGACCTCCTGCTCCTGCCACCCCTGTGCCCTCGGGACACCCCCAAACCATCCCCTGCTCCTTGGAGCTTTGGCAGGACAGGAGCTGGGGGCTGCTCCAGGGTGAGTGGCTCAGGAAGGGGCTTGGTCAGAAACCTGCCCAGAATGGATGTGCTGAGGAGCAGCCCAGGAGTCCTTGCAGTCCCTTCCTCTCAGGGTTGGGGACCACGTGTCAGCTCCTGCCTTCAGACACCAGCATGTTCCCCACCCTGTGGCTTGGGCAGGAAATTCTGGAAATCATTGGGGATGACAAGTATGAATTTTACCCCTGTGATTTACATCTGTGTGGGTTTGTTGCTTTTTGCTTTTTTTTTTTTTTTTTAAATCCTGATCTTCATCCTTGTGATGCGTTTGGCTGCCCCAGAGGCACCGGTGGGATGAAGGCTGCCCTTCCAGCAGGAAAACCAACTGCCTGCACCTTCTCATCCTTTCACCCTGCCCAGGAACCTGTGCTGTCCCCCCAGCAGCAAACCCACCCACCCCACCAAAAATCATTCAATTAGTGCCCCATAGCGTGCCCCCCTTCTGCAGAGCCCGTGGCCAGGGAGGAGCAGGGCTCCCCCCCAGCCCCTCTCTGCTCACCACTTGTCCAAATAGTTGTAAATCACCAACAAATCCCTGAGTCTGCTGGGGGGGGGGGGGGAAGGTTTGGGCTTCAAAGGCAGTGAGGGGCAACCAGGAACATTTCACTGACTGTGGGAAAATCTCCCTGCCTGGGGAAAGTCCTCACTGGGGATTTGAAGTGGTTAAAAAAAAAAAACGGGGAGACACAGAGAGCAGGGCACCAGCACCATCAGAAGGTGCTCAGCACCCATAGGAATGTGTAGAAGGTGGCAGAGCCAGTGAGGGGGCTCCAGTTTTCTTCTACCTTTGTATTTTATTTTTTTTTTTTAATGTGTGTCAACCACCTAGCTGGGAAGCTTTCCCAGCAGCACTCCTTTTTCACCTTTGGTTTTTTTTTTTCCCTCCTTGTTTTGTTTTGGTTTTAACATTAGGCTTTGGGCACCACAGAGGTGTCTTATGTAAACATAAATATGTTTATACATATACAAAAGAGAAATTATAACTTGAGCCTTAACTGCAGCCAGGCAGCCCAGCATCTTCAGCTGGGATTGTCATTTCCTTCCAGGCTGACCCCAGCCTCAGGCGTTTGACTTCTCAGGAATCAAGGTGAAGAAGAACAAACACGTGCCCAGCCGGGAGAAAATAAATAGGAAAGGGAGGGCCTGGGGTGGGGAGGTGCTGGGGGCTGCTCCCCCCAGGGCTGGGCTTGGGGAAACTCCTCAGTGGGCAGCTGGGCAGAGCTAAAGCTCAGTGATGGTGGAGAAGGAGAAAGGAAGATGTTTACCAGTGGATGATTTCCCGTGAGGTGATGTGCAGGTGTGTGGCTGTGTGGTGGCACTGCCTCCCTCCTCTTGGAAAGGCAAATTGTAGTGATGGAGAGAGGCCCCCCAGGCTGGGATGGGTGCAGGTCCTGGCTGTGTCCCCACCTCAGCTCTCTGTGTCTGAGAGGCTTTGAACTTGTCCCTGTTAAAGGAATCTGGTGGCACCTTCAGCAGCAGCATCTGCAGGGCCACCCAAAGCAGCTGGATGGTGGTGGGAAGGTCCCCTGCCTTATCTGTGTGGCCATGCCACCTCCTGCAGCAGCCTTTGCTCTCTGCATTTACCCTGTGAGGATTCTCCTCTGGGTTTACTCCAGGTCTCCCCACCCTTGCTGCACGCTGACCTCCTCAGAAGCACAGAATCACCTGGGGTGATCGAATCCAACCCTTACCCTACCCTGAGAGGTCCTTAACTAAACCATATCCCTGAGTCCACACAACTCAAACCCCTCCAGGGCTGGTGACTCCACTCCTGCCCCGGGCATCCCCTTCCAATCCAGGGAACTCCTTTGGTGTAGGAATTCTTCCTAACATCCAATCTAAACCTCCCCTGGAGCTACTTGAGTCCGTGACCTCTTGCCCGTCCCACCCAAGAAATAAAGTCCCCAGCCACCAGGAAAGTGAGGAGAAGGAAAGCTAAAGAGGAGAACCAAACCCAGCGGGTTTCCCAGCATTTTGGCCTTTAAATGTCTACAGCAAGTGGTGTCCTTAACCCAACAAACACCTCAGGGCCCAGGCTGGAGAGGCTCTGGAGGGGAGAGGCTCGGGGTCTCCATCCCAAGCCGGGACCAGCCAGGAAGGGGTTAAATTCTTCCCTCACCTGTGCCCAATCCACACCTCGGGCCCGCCCTTGGAGCCTATTTACACCCTTCCCAGGGTGCTCCCGTCTGCCTGGCAGTCTGTCTGTCTGTCTGTCTGGCCGTCGGGACTGGGCTGCCCGGCTCCGGGGGGGATGTCGGGGTTCCCTTCCCCAAAGCCGCTGCTGCAGGAGGGGGGCTTGGGAAAGGTTTGATGCTGATGCTGGAGCAGAACCTGAGCAAAGGTGAGGGATGGAGCTAACAGGGAACGGGGGAAGCCACGTGTGGGAAAGCTGTGGAAGCGTCCGTGCCCCGAGTCAGGGGGCTGGGGGGGTCTGAGAGGGGCTGGGGGGGTCTGCGGGTGGCTGGGAGGGTGGGCTCCGAGAGGTGGTTAAAGGGGCTCTGAGGGGGCTAACCGAGAGGTGGTTAAAGGGGCTCTGAGGGGGCTTCCTAGGCTGTGCTGCCTCCCACCCCAGTAGCGGGGGGGCTGCACCCCTCTGCAGCAGCAAGCTGTGGGTGCTGGGGGGGGGCAGGGTCTGGGCAGGTGGGTGATAAACCCCCAGGGCTCGGTGTCCGGGCTGCCTCTGCTGGGCTCTGCTCTCCCTCCATCAGCTCGGGCTGGCAGGAGCCGATGCTGCAGAGGTTTCGGGTTTCGGGGCTGTCGCCTGGCAGAGGACAGAGCTTTGGGGTGTCCCGTCCCGCTGTCCCAGCCCCTTTGGCAAAGCGCTGCAGGACCCGGGGGGTGGGGGGACGGGGGGAGGTACCCAGGGCTCGGGGGCGGCTCTGCACAAGGGATGCTGTCACCTCCCCCCCCTCCCTGTCACCTCTGCAGGGGGTGACCCCAAGGGACAAGGTCACCACAAGCCTCTGGAGCTCCTGGGTTCAGGCTGGGTGCTGGGGGCCTGAGCCCCATGGGTTGGGTGTAGAAAGTTCAGAGTTGTGAAGACAAGGCAGAGAGGTTCTGGAAGCTGGCCCAGGCTCTCCTGAGGTCCTGGCTCTCAAGTGCACTGTTGTGCAGAGTAAGGGGGGTTAAGTTTTGCAGCCCCTGCTCTCTTGCAGGTGTGTGTGTGAGGCTACTGGGTCAGCTCCAGCCCTGCAATACCTTTCCTCCTGGCACTGGGGTTTTTTGCCTTTGTGCAGGTGGAAAAACGAGCCAAGAAGTGTAACCTGCCTGCTCCAGCTCAGGGATCCCTGCCTGAACTGCTGTCTGCAGAAGGCAGGTGCTGGGCTGAGGGAACCCTGGTTTGTGAGCTTTTTGTAGATCTGGAGGGACAAATCCCACAAATCCATGTGAGATCTCAGCAAGTGGGAGCTGGGATGTGCTGGGGCCGATGGGAATGGTGTGGATGCAGTTGGTTCTCTGGGATGTGCACTGAGCATCCAGCAGGAGCAGGCATGGAGCATCCCCTTCCTTCCCAACGGGAGCACTAACACAGTCTCTGCTCTCTGGAAAATTGCTGGTCTGCCTTTTATTTCCCCCTCCTAATTTGTCGAGCTCTAATTCTCCTGTCTGGCCAGTGCTGAGCAGCAGACTGAAAAGCTACAGGGAGAGACGTTGGGTTTTGGTGGAGAGATGTGCACACTTGAGAGATTACACAAACCTCATTTCTCTGGGAAGCCAAGCTGAAAACCCACAATACTTATTTTCTTAGAAAATAAACCACTCCAATACATCAACTGTCTGCACAGAGGCAGGGCCATCCCTGTTTAGTGAAATAACTGTAATTTTCCCCTTTCTGCCCTTCCGAAATGACTCTTGTTTGCCTGGAGCTCAGGCAGCTACCAAAAAAGTGGAGCCCATGCAGATGCTGTTTCTTACATTACTGCTGTTGGGTTGAATTGCTCCCAGTTTGGGAAAACTAGGCAAGTGGGATTTTTATTCCAGATGTGTTAGCACCAGCTCAGGGGGGGGGGGCTGAGCTGCTGGGGGGTGTTGGGGTGTACAGCATCTCCCCATCCCCAGGCATTGCCCCTGAGATGTGGTTGAGGTGTGGATGCAGCACGGGTGCTGGGTTCCCCTGGGATTTATCACCTTGGGAGCAGCTCCCAGGGCTGTGGCTGTGGTGCTGACAGCTCTGAGCCTGGCACTGAGCCTCTTCCCTGCCGTGTGCATGCCAGGAGCTGCTCGGAATTCTCCATCTGGGAGAAAGGGCTGGTCCAGGGCTGGAGAAAACAATTTTCAGGACTCACCAATGTCCTGTTGCTGACCCCCTGTGTGAGAATTAACTTGCCACAGGGCATGGATGTACCTCCACAGGCTTCTAGTTTCCCCATTAAATACTTCCCTAGGTAATTGTTAGGAAGATGCTACAAAGTGCCTTTAAAAAAACCAAACCCATGTTGTTCTGGGCTTGACTGCAACTGGGGGTGACAACTTCTTGCACTGCACTTGAAGTCTGTGTTTCTGAGGGTGCTCTAAGCAGGAAAGGGTGGTTTGGTTGGGATTTATGTCAGTTCTGCCTTGTTCCAAGGCCCAAGACAAAGAGGGGACCTTGACTTGGAGAGGAAAACAAGTCTCAGAGCCTCAGGGTGGAGCTGAACTCAGCTCCATCTCCTGGCTGAGGACCCTGTCCCCCAGCCTGCCATGGAGGGTGTCACCATGAGTGTCACCCAGGGCTTTCTTCACCCTTTGTGCCCTGATAGTGCCTCATCCAGCAGCTCCTGGTGTGTGCCCATTGCTCACCAGCTCCCAGCCTGGCCAGAGCCCCTCCTGCAGCTGCCAATGGGACCTATGAGCTCCCAAACGCCATGAGAATTTGTCTCAGAATCTATTCCAGGGCTCAACCCCCCACCAAAATATGTGTCTGGCTCTTGTGCACCCCTGAAATGCACAGGGATCTGTCCCAGATCAGAGGGGTGAGATGGGCTCCCACACAGCTGATGTGTCATGCTTGTAACCTCCTAGGCTGCCTTCTGCTCCCTGATGGATTAACGAGTTCACTTGGGGCTCAGTTTATAACTGGCAGGCAGGTAATGTTATTGGCAAAAGAGTAAATAAAAGGTAATTCAGGCATCCCAAAGCCCAGGCTCCCTGGGGTTGACCCTGTGGAGCCAAAGGAGCTAGGGGGAGCCAAGAGGTTTGGGTCCTTGAAAAGAGGAGGGGGAAGGAGGGGGGATAGGCTAAGAAAGTGCAAGTCTGGCAAGAGAGTTGAAAACAAGGCAAGCAAAATACGTGCTATTCTTGGTAAAGCTGTCTATTGAAAGTTCAATTTACCAGCTTTAGTCCTTTGTGTTTCTAGGTGCTCAGAGTTGGGTGGTGACTTCCACTGGGGATGAAAGAAAAAAAGATCTGATCTGTTTTCTACACCATCCTCCAGCTGGATTTCTACTTGACCCATGAGCTATTGCTCTTTACCTCTAGAACCTCATAGATGAGTAGAGAAAAAACCTAAAAAATCAGAGTTTGTCCATTGTCCATCGTGGGTGGAGAAGCAGTGTGGTTTGCAAAGCTGGTTCTGCCCCAGGGCCTTGCCCCTGGTTTTTATCTCCATCTGGATGCTGGGAGGAGCAGGCAGGGACTGTGGCAGTGCTGCAGGAAAGCTGTGCCAGAGCTGGGCTGTGAAACAAGAGCTGTAACCACAGACCCGTGCTCTCCAACAGACTGATTTTTTCCCCCTCGTGTCCAAAACCTCATTCAAGTGTCTGGAGGAGCTGAACATCTGGTATTAACTGCTCATCCCAGCCCTGGGTTCTGGAAAAAGAGCTGAAACCACTGGAGCAGTCCTACCCCAAACAGAGAAGCTGATCCCTCTAAGTGACCGTTTTGTTCCAGTTTCTGCTGTATTTCTCACACTTTTGCTCTCTGTCCTCTTTCCAGGACCAGCCAAGCATCGTTTTTCAACTGGACAAGGGGTAGGAGAGGATCATGGCTGTCTGCTGGATGGAGGTAAGACAAGGTTTTATCTTGGCTTTGCTGCTGTCGTCTCTGTCCTACATTTAAAAAAAAAAAAATAATCCCTCTGGCTCAGAGAAAGTCTTGGTTCAGCCCAGCACCCCCCAGCTGATGCTGTCTGCTGGCAAAACGTGAGGGACTCACAGAAGACACTGGGTCCAGGGGCTCTTCCTCTCCAGCTCCACACTGGGCCTTCCACATCAAGGTGCAGTGGTGGGACCTCCCGTGGGCTCAGGTCTGACCCAGCACCCAAGCAGAGGTGCTCCTCATCCTTCTGTTCCTGAGGCTGATCCCCACGGGAGGCTGCAAGGTGTTGGTGTCTGAGCTGGTCCTGCCCTGGTTTGGGGAAACCAACCCAAGGCAGCTGCACCCAATGCTCTCCCCCTCTGCAGGAAGGTGTTAAAGGAATGACAGAAAAGTTGGGATTCCACCATGGGTAGTGGGGGCACTGCCATCTGGTGGGATTTCTGTATTTTGGTGGTTTTCACCCCAGACAGGAGTGGAAAGGCATGATGTGGTGGCTTGGTGGCACCAGAAGTTCAGAGTTACATGTGCCAGAGGAAAGTCACCCTGTTTTCTAAACAAAATATTTTAGGGTATTCAAGCCTGAAACATTTGGACTCAAGCAGTGTTTCCAAGTGCAGTATTTCATTTAAAAATATCTTTTCATCAAATAAACGTCATTCAGGCTGGGTTTTTTTCCCTGCAGAGATGTTGATTTTGATGGCACTGCCTCTTCTGGTGAAAAGCCTTTTCATCAGGAGGTGTTTCACCCTCGGGCCCTTGGGAAACACCACTCTGTGCTGCTGCACACCATTTGGGCTGGAAATGGCCCTGGTCTGGGTATTCAGATGCCATCCCATGTGGGCAGCAGGGCTTGGCCAGCTGGGAGGGAGCCTTGCCTTGGGCTGGGTGTCATGAGCTGGACCTGAGCTTGGACCTTGGTGCCTCTTAGCCAAATGTTGTGACTGTCACTGCAAGGATGTGCCAGGGCATGGGGATCAAATAAGAATTAGAACTTTGCCTTGATGTATTTTTTTTTCCAATACTCTGCTTTGAAATGGCTGTCATCCCACCTCCCCTCAGGTGGGACTTATAAATCTCTTTATTCATGTCAAAGAAGGTGAGAAAACAGCTCAGCTGAGCCGTCCCTTGGGCTTGCCCTGGACTTTGATGGGGCCAGGATTCCACCCTGGCATGAGGCTGTGCCAGCAGGTTGTCCTGGGCAGAGTTTTGGAGGTGGGAGCTTCATTCCTGCTACCCCTTCACCTCAGGCAAGCTGAGGTTTGCCTGCAGCCCACCCAGAGCTCCCCAAGCCCAGGTTCTTGGTGTCTGCTGCCTGGCTCTCCCTCAAGGTGAAGCTTTGCTGGCTCCCAGCAGAGCAGGGGTGACACGAGGCTGCTCAAGGGTTTCTCTGTTTTCCAGTGGGTGTGGGTGTTTTTTTGTTTTTTTTTTTTTTTTTTTTGGCATCAGATGAGATTCTTGCAGCCTTTTAATCACCCCCCAGCCCTGCCCAGCACCCCTGAGCATGCAGGATGGGTGCTGAGAGCAGCTCAGGGACTGCACTGCTTGGGCTGCCCTCCTCCAAACAAGGACACAGCTCGGTGCTGAGAGGCTGGAAAACCTCAGAGACACCAGGGTAAAGAAGCCCTCCCCAGAGCTTTGTCTCTGGGGATTTTATATTTGGAACTGAATAAAGACTCGAGCTCTGGGCTGAAAGTGGTGCTGAGAGAACTTTGGGAAGCAGGATCCACCGGTGCCTCTCCTGGAAAACAGTTTTTATTTCACTTGCAAAACACGCCAATAACAGAAAGCATAACTCATCTCCTGAAAGTTATGGTTGGCTGTAAAAGAGAATACAGAAAATTTTCCTACTCGAGCTGAAATGTTTTTCTTTTAATTCCTTGGTATTCTCTCTGCAGCACTATAAACTCTTAATTCATGGCTTGGCCTGGGCTGCAGGGTCTCACTGTGCTCAGCAGAATGGGCTCCAGAATTGTGGAGCTTGGGAGTCCCACACCTTCCCCAGCATTAAACCCACCAGATGTCAGGCAGGGTGGGTTTTCTGGTTTGGTTTGGGTTTGCATTTATGAGACCTGTGGCTCAGGGGAAAGGCAGGGAGGAAGGCTGGAAGGTAAGGAGAGGTTTTAACTGCTGTGTGTTGTTTTAAATGTCCTTAAAAAAACCAAAAACACACACAAAAAAATACCCAACAAACCCTAATATTGTAAAGCGAGATGGGTTCCAAGTTCAGGGGGTTGCAGATGTCATTTGTTTTCTTTCCAGGTTGTTCTCTCAGACCATACAGCTTTGGCTGTGATTTACTGTCCAGAGGTTAAATGGAACTGTATGCAATTAGCCACTGGGCAACCTAATGATGTGGGCTCTGAAGCCCCCTGAGCCTCCCCCAGTTTTGGTTGGCAAACAGCTTCCAGGGAAGGTCCCTGAGATGTAACCCACCAGCCCCGAGTCCCCCTGGGCCCCACCATGTGCAGGAGGCATCTCAGCAGGTTCTGGGCTCTTTGTGCAGGACAGGGCTTGGGGGAAGCCCAGGGATGGAGAAGGTGCTGAAGCTAAGTGAGGTGTTGCTGCCCTTGCCCTCTCCATCCCATCTCCAGGCTGGGCTTTGCCCTCTGGACCTGTCACCATCTCTGGCATTGTTTGCATTCAGAAATAGTGTGAAACAAAAACGTTTTGGAAACTTCCAAGGGAGGAGGGGGTGACAAGGAAGCAACCCAGGTGATGTTTCATTCATTCTCAAAACCCCCAACAACACCTGAGGGTTGGTTTTTGTTTTTTTTTTTTTTTGCTTTCATAGAATGTCAGGTTGGAAGGGACCCCAAGGATGATCTGCTCCAACCCTTCATTCCACATCAGGATATCACTTCCTGGGGCATCTCATCCCTTTTTGTGAGATGCTTTAGTTCCCTGAAAGCTGTCTTTCTTTTTTTTTTTTTTTTTTTTTTTCCCTGAAATAGGCTCTGACCCGCACTTTCAACATACAATGAGCAGCAAGAGAACTCCAGTGCCCTGGGCAAATAACCCCAAGGGCTGCCTGGGGCTGGTGCCCTTGGCCACTGGGACCAGGACGTTGTTAGCCAAGCAGTCCCTGTACACCTTACCAGGGCTCGTTCCACAGACTCATCATAAATCTTTATAACCACATGTGGCTGAGTTATAAATATCTGCAAAGAGCAGGGGGGAGGAGGACAAAAATAAGTGAGCAGCTTACAGAAAGGTGTCTGCATGGCTTTAAGGGCTTGGGGCTGTTCAGCCTTGGGTAGGATTTTTGAGATGGTCTCTTTTTATGTGGGAAAGTTTAATTTCAGGGAGTGAAGCGATTTAGTGAGCTGGGAATATTGACAAAGCAAGGAAACACAGCCTGTGAGGCTCCTTTGACTCTGCTTAGGGGCAGGAACCTCTCTGACTCTGACAGAGGTGTAAAACCTGGGTGCAGAACAAACCCTAAATCTCATCATCCCTTCCTCAGCTGGGGCTTTTCCAGCACCAGCAGATCTCTCCATCCAGGAGAACATGAGGTTTTATGGAAGCCTGCCTGGACCTGGACCTTTCATGGGATAAAACCAGTGCAGCTCTGATTATTTTAGGTTTTTTTCCTGCTTAAATGTGGGGTGGGTCTGCTCTGGGAGGTGGGCTGGATGGCTGGGTTGTCGGTTTTCCCCTGATAACCCAGGGATGATATAAATAAATAATAATAATACAAAACGAATGCAACAAAGAGCTCTGCTATGAAGGGGGGAAAAGAGCCCGGGGCCAGACAGCGAGTCATCCTATGGCTGTAATTCCTGAAATAGAGCTCGTTTGCAAAGTAGATGATTTATCATAGAAAAATAAAGCCTGGTTTCCTACCGGCTCCTTGTCAGAAGCCTTGCATTTATTGACCTTCTCAGCACGCCTGCTTGCAGAACCTATCTCTCCCGGAATATTCAACCCGCCTGCTAGTTTTGAAGGACTTGCTGGTGTTTGAGAGAGGGGAGGGGGGAAGCAGAAACAGAAGGAAGTGAAAAGCAACCTGAAAAACCTGCGAGGGCAGGGGAAAGCTGCCGGGGCGAGTTGTCAGTAAAAATGTTGATTCGCTTTTCTGGTGCAAATTTAAAGGATGGAAAGGGGTCTGAGGGAGCAGAGCTTCCCCGGGGCTGGGCTTGGTGCCTCATGCCGGAATGAAAATGTTACCGAATTCCCCGTTTTTCTCCCGATTCCGCCGTCGGGTGGGGAATGTGGAGGGGGGGTCGGGCAGCTGCCGCCGGGGGAGGTTTCGCTCTTGGGCTGAAGCAGCTTCTGTCCCGGGGCTGCCATCAGGAGTACCAGGGCACGGGGGATTTTTCTCTGGGCAGTGAAGCTAATCAGAGTTTTTAGAAGGAAATTTGGTAGTAGAGTGCCAAGGATTCGTTTCCAGTGAACAAAACGCTGTTTGGCGCTTTCGGCCAAAATTATTTAATTACCGAGCTGTGAGTAGAAGGCGATTTAATTTGAACGAAGGGCTATGGGGTTTATTCGTATTTAGTTCGTGTTATCCATTTTGTTTTGGGGCAGGCTTTTCCCCAGCAATCCGTTTGTATTTGCAGAGTGTCCCCCAGCTGGTGAGGGGCTGAGCAGTGTGAAATAAACACCCACACTGTTAACACTGGCCTCACCTGCGGCCTGAAATGTTCTTTCTGGGCTGGTCCGAGAAGCCCCGCAGACTGAAGCTTAAGTGCCCCCTGTCCTTAATACATGTTTATTAATTTTATAAATTTTAAAGTAACTCTTTAGTGTTTCTGACAACTGGTTTCATGGTGCTTTGCTGATGTTTTTGGTTTCTGTTTGTTTGGTTGGTCGTGGGTTTTTTGGTTTTGTTTTATGTTTTTTTGTTTTTTAAAGCTCTTTCACATCCCACTGAGCTCAGAATTTCTCAGGATGATATTTTCCAAAGCCCCTACCAAAGCTCAGCGTGCCTGCTTGCTGACCTGGCATTTCTCACAAGCATTGTAATAATTTTCTTCTGAAGCCCCAGGTCCTGGAGTCACGTTATTTGACATTTATCTCCTTTCACTTTAAAGTAATTTGGGTTTTAGTAACAAATATGTAAAAGGGGGAACTTGAGAAAGCTGAGCCTCTTCTATTGGGAGGTGAGCTGAAGCCTTTGGGGGGTGATGGATGCTCTGGTGCAGCCCTGTCTGGGTGGCTGACCCAGCACCATGGGCAAGGTGCCCCAGCAGCAGAGTGGGTTTCTCCTGGAGCCTTCATCCAGACCGTGTCACTTTGAATTATTTTGTACTGGTATATGTCCAGGGAGCATGGGAGCTGGGGCTGTCCAGCTCCAGGTATTTATTGAGTGGTGGTGCAAGCAGCCTGGGCACCTCCACCCCACTGGAACCAGTGCTGCCAGTTTACTTCCAGCTGTGTCTCTCTGTATATTTGTTTCTTAGAAAAAATGTTGTGTTTTTTTGTTTGTTTTTTTGTTTGGTTGGTTGTTTTTTTTCTCTTCTCTAAGAGAAGCAGCAGAGCCACCTTTGCCCAAGGGGCTGCTATTTTACAGACATTGTTAATTATTATATTATTATTATGATTATTAACATTTATTTTATAGACACTGCCACACATCTTCCTGCATAAAATAATTCACTCTCTGGAAAAGCAGAGTCATTATTTTGCTCTAGAGAGCTTCTTGTGTGCCTTGTTCCAAGGGCTGCACTGGGTGAGCTTCAGTGTGTATTTTGTGCACACAAAAAAACCCAACAACTTAAGTGTTATTGGTAGGCATGACCAGAAGTGTTCCCTTCTTGTGAAGGCAGTGAGGAAAAAATAAGAAAGGAGAAAAAAGTTGAGGCCAGGTGACACATATACTCAGTGGCAAAATCTGTCTGACTTTATTCATCATCAGAGCTCTTTTGTAGTGCAGAGTAAACATGGCATCAGGATAAGGTGGATTATGTTTTTAAAAGCAAAGCAAGATAAAATAAACAGAGGCCATGGTCTTGCTAGCTACAGACATTTACAGAACTTTCCCACAATAGAATATCCTGGGAAAAGCAAGAGTTGATAGAATATATATTCCTTTTGTTCAGAGCAGGTGTCCTCCAAATTCCTCACTATCTCTTCTGGCGAGGAGCCTTGCCTCATCTTTATTTTTCTGGCAGCAGGCCTTGCCTTGCTGCTATTTCTGGTCCGCCTTGCTTTTTATTGTGGGGCCCTGCTTTGTGGTTAACTCTCGGGTCTCTCAAATGATCGGGGCAGCTCTCCACACTCCCCTTTCCAAGCTTTGGCCAGGGAGGTGTCAGGTGTGTGTGTGCCTCAGGAAAAGGCACAAGGAGTGTTTTGAGGAGGAATGCAAAAGGCAGAAGAGGTGGCACAGCTATCTGCAGAAATTCTAATGTTTCATGTGTCTGGGGAGTTCAGATATTAAGAAGATTAGATGAGATATTTGGAAGAAATTCTTTGGTGTGAGGGTGCTGAGCCCCTGTGCCAGGTTTCCCAGAGAAGCTGTGGCTGCCCCATCCCTGGCAGTGTCTCAGCCCAGGTTGGATGGGGCTGGGAGCACCCTGGGCTGGGGGAGGTGTCCCTGCCCATGGCAGGGGGTGGGACTTGGGTGGTCTTTAAGGTCCCTTCCAACCAAAATCAGTTTGGGTTTCCACAGGATAAGCATCGAAATCTCAGCTCCTTGGTATCAAGTTGAAATTGCTGAGGTTTGAGGTGATGGACAAGGAGAGGGTGGAGGAATCTCAGCTGCTCCCCTGCACCCAGGGCTTTTTCTCCTTGGCTCTCACCCCCAGGAGCCAAGAGTGCAGCCCTGAGCCTGGCTGGGTGGGGAGAAGGCAGGGGGGGTGGGTGGCCTCTGGGGGGGCTGTGCTGATGAAGATCTCCCTGGGCATATGGATCCCATTTGTGACAACCTCCGGGTCAGGCTGGGGTTATGGGGTGTGTGTCTGTCTGTCTGTCCATCCATCCCTCCATCTGTT
Source organism: Phaethornis superciliosus (assembly GCA_023637945.1). NCBI lineage: Eukaryota > Metazoa > Chordata > Aves > Apodiformes > Trochilidae > Phaethornis > Phaethornis superciliosus. The sequence goes on along the minus strand of JAJQWJ010000003.1, from coordinate 840,114 downwards.
TTCACACGCCAGGGCATTGCTGGACAGCCCCCCCTCCCCTCCCCCCCATCTCCCAAAGCTGTAAATCTGAGCGATGAGCGCGGGCGCTTCTCCCCATCCGTCATAAAACAATGAATTAAATTCAGGGCTGTCAAAAACCCGGCTGCGAGCCTCCCGCAGCCCCAGCAACACAAAGCCCCATCTCATGGCTGTAATTTATGACCTCCCGGGGAGATTTGGGTGATTAGGGCTTGGCCCACCAACACGCAGAAAAACAGTAGGAACTCCAATAACTCCAAATGGAAATCTTGGGTCAGATTTATCAAACAAATCGGAGAGAAATCTATTTCTGTTTGGAGAAGGGGGAGATATATTGCATGTTTAGTAGAGGAGTGCAGCTCTGGAACATTTGGCTATTCGGTATTTGTGAGTTTTGGAATTTCTAGCTTAAATAGTATCACCAGAGGACATGTGATGTATTAGACATGAGCACATTTTTAGCCAAATAAAATATACAACTGCAAGCAAAGAGGTTTTTCAGTGTTAACAACAACATATTTGTGCAAATGATGTAACCGAAAATTTTCTAGGTAGGACTTGAAAAAAAGTTGAGTTTTTTAGTACTGGAAAAATATGTGAGGGATTGGGGTAAAAAAAAAAAAAAAAAAAAAAAAACAAACAAAAAAACCCCCCAAAAAAACCCAAAAAACACAGATAAAATATGGGAGAAGTGGATGACAACACAACCAGAGCTGAGGGGAGGAGGTGGTGATAAAGTGTCATTGTTCTGCTGACAGAGATTGACACTGCTGGCTAATATTTGGGATTTGGACAGACTCTCTTCTTAGATTATTCCTCTCTTCTGCCTGGATGACGTTGTTAAGCTGAAACACACACTGCCCAGCCCGGTCCCTCCCAGAATTACTGTTTGCTGCTGCTCGAGATGGGCTGAAAAACAACCAGGACTGGGTGAGGGTGGGTGTTGGAAGCTGGATGTGCTCCTCCTCCAGTGCCAGGGCTCCTTTGTGACTCCTCTGGGGATGTTCCTGGTGTGTTTACCCCTGGTGTGTTTAACCCCCTCTCTGGGGGGGTGTTTGGGAAGGATTTACTGTGCTGTGTTGTCCTGCCCCCCGTGCTGCTCTCTGGTTTTCTGGTCGATGGATGTTTGTGGGACTGCAGCATCCCCACCTCTGCTGGCACCCACACATCTCATGGGCACCTGGAGGTAACTTGAGGACCGGAGAGGGTGGAAAAAATAAAATCATCCTGTCCTAATTGAGCTCTGTAGAAAAAGTAACCTGCTGGATCCAAGGGCACTGGTTTATTGGTTCACACTTCATAAACTGAGTTGCTGTTAGTTTTATGGCAGCCTGGGATTTTCTATTTTCGGAGGGGTGTGGGGGGGAAGGGGCTGGTTGCAGACCCCATTACCTGCCCAGGCTGCTGACCGGGACCACAGGGCTGGGGCGGGCAGGCAGCTCCCGATGGATGATTTTTTTCTTTTTTCTTTTTTTTTTTTTTCTTCCTGTGTTGCAAAGTTATACACGCTACTGGGCTTGCACCTCTGCAAAACCACAACGGGGGAACCAGGCAAGGCCCCGGAACTTAAAAAACAAAACCCAAACCCTCAGGAAAGCCTCCAGTCTGGATGCAGGCAGCAGTGCTGGGAGCACAGGGATGTGCTGGCTCCGGCTGAGCCTGGGGCAATACTGGCTGCTAAGTAGGTGTTATTTGTGGAAGGCAGGGAAGTGCGTTTCTCGCTGTAGATATAACATGTGAGCACTTTAAAGGCATTTAATCCCAAACCGGGATTTGAAAAATTGGTTTCAAAATAGCATGCACGCCCTGAAGTGCTGGAGGGGAAGGGATCTGGGGAACTGAAGCTGCTGGTTGCAATGGGTTCTAAGTGTTTCCCTTCACCCACTTTGTCATTTTTAGCATCTATAGTTGCCTTACACCTCCAAAGGAAAGCCCTTAGACAATGAAATGAAGTTTTCAGAAAGCAGTGAAATAACTAAGGTTGAGGTTTCTGTTTTCAGACGTGGCAGTTAGCAGGGGGGGGGAGCATGGACACCAACCCTTTATCCTGAAAATCGTGGGCTTCAACAACGGGTGGTGGTTTCCTCTGGAAACCCTGCCCCCTGCTTTGTCTCCCGTTATTCTGGAAAGCACAACCCAAACTCTCAGGAAGGGACCTGAAGATGACTCCGTGGAGATGCACCCTGGGGGGGTACCCAGGGCAGGATAATTTGGGAGAGCAGCCCCGGGAAGGCAGGACGGGCTCCCAGGGGGAGCAGGACTTTGGGTAGCTGGGAAATGGGATAAGTGTGCAGGAGCCACCTGGAATCACAGCTGCCACAAATCACTCCCACACCCCCCCCCAGCAGCCACCTGTGCCCCCAGGGTGGGGAAGGGTCCTGCCCACCCAGAGCAGGGTGGATTTGGGGAGCACCCCTCAGATTATTTATTTATTATTTATTTTCCCCCCAATTTCAAGCTGGTGGGAACTGTAAAGACCGAAGTTTCAGGAGTGCAAAATGCAGGGAATTCCCCATGGGGGAGCTGGATGTCAGTGCCTGGGATTCCCTCTGCTTGGAGGGAACCGAAGAGGTGTCTTTAAGTAGGTGCAGGTTGGTTTCTGGCCTTTAAATCACTCCCTTCAGGAGTTGGTAGAAGGAGCCAAATAAGGGAAAAGCAGTTCCCAGCCTTTCAAGGCACTGAGGCAGGTTTTGAGCTCCCCATTGGCAGGGATCTGTGAGAGGCAGAGATCACCAACACCCCCAGCATCCCCCCCCCTGGTTTATCCCAGTCCAGAGCCTCATCTCCCAGGCAATGAAGGGGGAAAATATGAATTGAAAATCTTAGTCCTGAATGGCAGCTTGTGGGATATTCTGGCTTTTGCTCTCCAGTTGTGTTGCGTGGTCTCAGGGCAAACCAGTCAAAGCTCTGCTGGGTTCGTGGGCAGCTGGAACCCCCGGGAGGGAGCACAAAAACTGCAGGGAAAAACTTCAGGACCCAGAGATGGAACCTGGGCTTGGGAAGAGCTCAGTTCTTTGTCTGAAAGTTCATGCAGCCAGAGGGGCAACCTCTGCTTTCCTCTTTCAGGTGATTTTGTCCTTTTCCTGGTGAGGAGGTGATGCTGGAATTGACTGTCCCGGAGGCCAAGGAAACTCGGGAGGGGGATGGGGGTGGAAAGGGATTTCTGAGCCTGCTTCCCATTGGATTTTCAGATGCCCAGCTGGGAGAAAGGCAAAGCCTTGCGTGGCTTCTCTTCGTGCTTTCCAGCAGATCCCGTGGGGAAGCTGAAGGATTTTCCCCCCGGGGGAGGCAGTTTGTGCCCCAGCCCTCCCCTGCCCGCTGCAGAGCCCAGAGGATCATTTACTCCCAGGGCAAAGCTCTCCCAAACCCAGAGGGATTAAAAGAAGGGAGCGAGGCTCCGAGAGTTCACTCCGACGCTTTATTTTTTTGAAAACCCCTCTTTCTGTTTCCCTTCCTGAGGTTCCCCCGGGCAGCAGAGCCTCGCAAGGGGCTGGGAGCACTCCCAGTGCTCAGCTCCCGAGCACCAAACGAGCTCCAGGTTTTCCGTGCAGTTCATTCCTCATGCTGCCTTTTCTTGGCTTGTTTATGTTAGCTCAGCCTCCGTCAAAATGATGTCTTAATTAAATCTGAAAAATGGACATTTGACTTTATTTTAAGTGATGATTTCATTCTGCCATGGGTATAAATTTAAGTTATACATAACAGACACGCACTCGGCACAGCTCATTCCTGGATTATATATATTATTTAAACGATAGCTTTTTTTTTTCCCCTCCATATTTTTCAACTATTTGTTTAAAAAAAAAAAAAAAAAAAAAAAAAAAAAAAAAAGAAAAAACCACACCAAAATAAAATCAGCAAACCCCAAGCCAAACACTGCACTGTCAGCTCATATTGTGGAATGAAAATCTGGGCAAGGTTTCTCACCCTGTATCTGAACGATGGGTCTGTAACAGTGTGAATCAGGGTTTCTTTGGTGCAGAAAATCCTGGGAGTTGTAACAGTTCAGGGGCTGAAGCTTGTGAACCTTGAGTTATCTGACATGCAGGACATCAGCACTGAGGTGTCAGGTCTTGTAGGTAATGGGGAGCCCCAAAATATGGGGCAGAGCCATGGACCCCAGCATCAGGTTAATCCTGATGCTTGGATCTCTGGTGTCCTGCCCGGAATGAGGTGTCTGTGGAGCTCTGTGGCCCATGATGGGTTTCCAGCTGCTGGCATTCCCAGCTGGCTACAGGCTTGGCTTCACTGATGGCAGAATTTGTGCATTTGTGTGCAAATCACCTCCCCAGCACACAGTGCCCCTCTTGCTCCCCTGCTCTGCTCACGGGCTCTCTGGATTTCACATTCCCAGCAACTGGGGCTGCCGTGCCTCTTGAACGGGCCCTCCTCCACCAAATGGAGAACAGAGGCCTTTAAAATGTGGAAAATTAAGAAAATGCAGAACACATCATTAAATCATACACTCAGGAAGCTGTGGCAATCTTTCCTTCCACTCACAGAAGGTCCACTATACCCAAAATCTATATTTTAATGCTTTCCAGTTCGGATCCCCCCGATGTGCAATAGAGAACCTCCCCTGTTTGCCCGGGAATAAAAGGGAAAATTGGGTGGTAAAAAGAAGAATGCTGCAGCTAATGCAGAACAGTTGCATGTTTCTGTTCCAGAGTGCCCTGAGCTAAGCTTGTCCTTTGCTTTTGGAGGAAAAGCTTTCCTCCCCGGGCACAGTGGCTGTCCTCACGTTATGGTTAAGGTGATTTGGGATTTTTGCTTTGGATTTCAGTCTTGCTGTTTAGTGTGGTATTTGCTCCTGGCTCCCTGCAGCAGCTTTTTACTGAGGTCCATGAGGGGAGGCAGGAGCCCTGGGACCCCACCAGCTGCTCCTCAGGCTGGCCTGGGGCCAGGGCTGGATATCCCCAGAGATTTCCTTAGGAAATTGAGAGCATCAAAAGTGATGGTTTTGTTCTGTTTTCAGACAAAACCATTTATCGGCCACTTAACTGTGTAGCTGTGTACAAATGCAGAGCCACACACATTTCTACGCTCCCTGTTCCCAAACAAATGTTTATTCCCTACTAAGTGGGAAATGCCAACTGGAGGAGGGGATGGCTAGCACATGCCACTGGCTGGGGAAAGGCTGCCAGCAAGAAAAGACTTTAAATGGGAAAAGGGAATATTAAATACTCTTTTACTACCTTTTAATGTTAAGGTATATTTAATGCAAAGAGTAAAAATCAAATTGTGGCCATATGAACAGGATTCATTTGATTTTTCTCACTGCTTTGGTGCAAAGTGGTATCACTGTAGTGAAGTGGCAGTTCTGGGGTGTAAGACTGAGCCATGCTGGGACTACAAGCAGGGCTCAGAGCCCTCAGTGTTCCAGTGATGCTGCCCAGGGAGGAGCAAACCCTTCCCTTTGGGAAAGTCCTGCTGGACTTTTAGTGCTTCTCACATTCTCCCAGTATCAAGGATGTAGGCTCAGCTTCCAGCCAGCTCCATAGAAACAAAATACTTATTAAAAAAAAAAAGGCAAATCCCTTTCTTTTTTTGGTGGCTGCTGTGTCTCAGCTCATCTCATGTACCCGTGCTGTGGAACATGTTTCCAGAGCTTTTGTGGGCACGCACACCCTGGGCTGCCCTGGGGAATCTACAATTAACTCCCCTTGGAGTCACAGCCCAGACTGGAAACTGGGATTCAGCCTCCTCATGCCCCCCATCCTGCCCCTTCCCTGCTTTGGGATGGAGCTGCTCACTTCCCTACCACCCCATCACCCTTATGCTCCTCACCCAGGGTTATTCCCTGGCACATCCCTGCCGTGTTCCTGCAGCTCCAGGGAAGCTGCTCCCTGGATTTTTGCTGGCAAAAGAGGGGCCTGCGCCGAGGGGAGGGATCCCACCCTGGGGGGGTTCTTCCCTGTATTTATTTGCCTTGTGGTGATGCCCTGGAGCCTCCCCCATGGCACACTGGGCTTTGGTTTCCATTCCAGGCAGCTTGGCAAGGGCAGAGCATGATCTGCTGAAAAAATGAGAGAGAAGGGGTGTCAGGAAAAAAAAGAAAAGAAAAAACATTGTTGGATAGGCAGTGGCTGGATGCTTGACTGGTGTCAGTCAGAATAAAGTGGGTTCTATCAGCCAAAGGACCAGCCCCATGCTTCTGGCAGTTGGATGATGGCTTTGGGTTGTTTTTTTTTTCTGGTCTTTGGGATTTTTTTTTTAATTATCTTTTGGCAATCTGAGGCACTAAGAACACCCCACACTCTGCCTTGCCCTCGGCTGCTGACTTCCATGGCCCTTGCTGGGTTTCCTGTCTCGGGCTCTGGAGCAGGGCAAAGGGGCAGGCAGCTTTTTGCTTTGCTCTGTGGTTAGGTGTGCTGCTTTGGGTGCCAGCTGGGTGCCAGGGTCCCTTCCTCAGAAGGCAGGGAGTGCTCTGGGCTGGGAGGCTCCTCTGAGCCCTTGGATTTCTCCCTGTGTTCTCCGTCTGCTCACACACAAAATCTGCTGGGAAGCTGAAATGCTCAAAGAGACACCAGTAACCTCTTCGTGAGAAAATTACTCCTTAGCTCTGTAAAAGAGGAAAAAAAGTTGGATTTTTGGGGCGCAAGGTTAACAAATTGGGCGTGGAGCAGGGATATAATCTCAATTTGTGTTTTTGGATTGTTTTTTATAACATTTCTGCTAAAAAAACAGTCCAAAACAGTCTCCCTGTTTGCAACTTGTTGTTTTCTGTTTTCAGGTCAGTTGAATTCTCTCTTGCATCCCTAAAATTGCTCCCAAGGCCAGACAGAGCAAAGAGTCTCTTTTATGCCGGGTGGAAAATTACACAACCCCCAGAAAACTGATTTTCCGGGGCTGGTGGGCATTTGTGTAGAAAGCAGAGAGTTTGCAGTCAGGCTGCAGCCTGGTCTGGAAGGCTGGGGGTTGATGGTGATGATGGGGTGGTAGCATCATCCCTCCCCTGGCTTCTGGGGATCAGTGCTTCCCCACCAGAGTCCGTGGGGTTGGGTCAGTTCCCACCAGCTGCAGTTTGGCCCCGGAGATTTTGGGAAGGTGTAGGGGAAGGCATTGGAGGGGGGGATGTTACCTGTGTGGGGCAGAGGAGCTCCTGATGGGCAGCAGTGGGGGGAACCAAGCTCCTGTGATGATGCTGAGCCCCTGGGGGTGCTGTGTCCTGTCCCCACCCCAGTGCTCCACGGGTTTATTTGGAAAAAAATAAGAAACTGGGCAAAGCACACGGCTTCTGGTCCTGACTCCTGGTGTCCTTGCCAGAATGTTTTTGGCATTCCACCAACCACCAGCACCTCGCTCTTCCTCACTGCACACCAGGTGTCTGAGGTAGGGACCCAAAGTGCCAGTGGTTCTGGTTCTGGAGCTGGGCTGGTTCTTCCAGCACCCAGCAGGAGCTGCCAGAGCCAGGCACTGGGCACACACCCGGGCTGAGCCTGAGAGTAAAAGCAAAACCTTGGTTGTCCTCACCCAGAGCCAAGAGAACTTGGGTGGGTTTCTGGGGCCACGTTTCTCCACCCAGCTGTGAACAAAACCAGAGAAAGCACTGATGTCTGAACACAAAGGTGCTCTGCTTGCTTTCATCTGGGGTCTAGAGGAGTCACTGGACTAGAAAGCAGGAGAGAAGGTTCTGATGGAGGCAGAGTCTCTTGGGACTTTCTTTTCCTCTCTTGCTGCTTCTACCCATGAGCATCCTCGGTCTGACGCAGCAAAAACTGCCTCCTGCTTTTTGGGGGCTGTGGTTAGCTCTGTGTGCCAGAGGCTGATTTCCACCTTGAAAAGTCCTTCTAAAAGGCTTTTTGGTTGAGTATTATTTCCTCTGCTTTTTAGTGACCAAAAAGGGAAACATTCATGGAGTAAGAGAGGGAGAGGATGCAATGCACAATAAAAACTACATAGCTGGTGTCCATAACAAAAGAGATTTTTTTTTTTTTTTTTTTTTTTTTTTTTTTTTTTCCTTAAAATGTCTTTTTATTGTAGCTCCAATGCTCCTTGGGCTGTGCTGAGGTCAGGAGGCACTCACAGTGCTATGGGTACAGGGTTCCCTCCCCCATGGACAGGGTAGTGGGGACCAGAGCCAACAATCACCCAGGGACAAAACAGTTAGTAGGAGATAAGATTAAAAAAAGAAAACCACCCAAAGAAGGGCTCCAAGCAATGTCTCGTCTTAAACTTATTTTGCCCCAGATGTCATCTGCTTCACCAAGGCTTTGATGTTGCTGTTGTTTTCTCCTGTTGTCCCTGCTGGCAGATGTAGGAATGTCTCTGTTCCACCCCATCCCTCTTCTCTGCTCCCTGCTCCCCCATGTGTCCCCTCCTGCCATGAAACTGCTGGAGCTGAGTGATGCATTGGTTTGTCACCCAAGTTTTGCTCTCTACCTCCTAAAGCCAGGTCTGTGTGTGGTTCCTGCTGGCTGTCTGAGAGGGGGGGATAAATCTCTTGTTTTGGGCAGGGCAGCATCTGTATTACCCAGCTTTGAGCCCAGATCCAGAGTTAAAAATGGTACAAATGTGGGGACTTGGAACTGGGGGGCTGAGTATTTGCATAGCCAAAAGAGCCAAATATTCATGGGAAGCGGGAAAACCACTATCACCAGTGACAGGACAAGGGGTAACTGGTTCCAGTTACCCCAGGGGAGGTTCAGAGTGGATATGAGGAAACATTTCTTCACTGAAAGTGTGGTGAAGGATCAGAACAGGTTGCCCAGGGAGGTGGTAGAGTTGTCATCCCTGGAGGTATTTTAAAAATGGGTAGATGTGGGATGTTGGGAGGTGATGGAGTGGGTAAGGTGGTGCAGGACTGATGGTTGGAGGTGATGATCTTGAGGGTCCTTCCCAGCCATGGTGAGCACGAATTATTCCTAACAACTGGAAGCCTGGGAGCTGGGGAGGGAATCTGGAGAAGACCCCGAGTCAGAAACAGGAAGGAAAACAGAATGAGCCCAGGTTTTATTATTTTCCTTCTTCTCATTATTTGCCTGGTTTCTGAGCTTGTCTTCTGTTTTCTTTGGAGCCTAGCTCCCCATTTTTGGACTCCTGGGGCTGAGCGTGCTGGAGCTGGGCTCACAGCCTGACTGCTGGGTTCCTGCTCAGCACAGGACAAAACAAACACCTTCCTGTTATTTCTGCTTTGCCAGAGGGTTTGCAAGGGACTCACTCTGCTTCCTCAAGGCTTTCTCACCCAGCTCCCATCCCTGCCCCTCCACACTCGGCTCCTCATCCCACTGAGCCTTTTCCCCATGGGATGGAAGCAGGAATGGCTCCAGAGCTGAGGGTTAAAGTCACCCCACAAAGGAGGTGCTGAAGTGTCATTCCAGGAGCTGGGATGGAGGGAGCAGGAGCCCAGCACCCTTCCCAGGGGCAGCCAAGCACCCAGCAGTGGTGCTGGATCTCATGGCACCAGGAATGCTGGATGAGCTTCATGACCCAGACCTTCTCTGAGTGGGGCCCAGGCTTGCTCCTCCCTCCCCACAGCTGGAGATGAACCTATATTTTCCTACACTTAAACATGGTGCCTCTGGACCTCAGCCCAAGTGCAGAGAATGTTACAAAACCTGCCAGTAACGTGGGGGGAGAAATGAGCAGACCTGCTCCTTTCCCCTGGTGTTTTGGTTATGAATCATGTGTCTTACAGGACTGGAAAGCTTCAGGCTTAATTTTTTTTTTTTTTTTTGCCATGCTGTAGGTTTGGTGGGTGTAGTCTGGGAGGGTGGAAGGGCTGAAGAGGAGCCCAGTTGGTGTCCTGGAGCTGTAGGAGATAAGGTGTGAAGGAGAAGCCCAGGGAGGGCTTGGCTCAGGCTTGGCCCAACTATTAAAATCCCAATTTGTTACTGAAATGCCTGACTGGGGAGGTGAGAAGTTGGTTCCTTGAAGGCTGGAGAGCAGCACCTGGAGGTGCAGGTGAATCTCAGAATGGCTGAGGTTGGAAGGGACCTTGGAGATCATCTCCTCCAACCTCTCATCTACACCAGGATGCTCAAAGCCTCATCCAACCTGGCCCTGAACACATCCAGGGAGAAGTCTGGCTGGCTTTGAAAACCTTTCTTTTACGGTGCTGGTTATGGTGCTGGTGCTTCCAAAGGGACTCCACAGCATCCAGGGTGTTCTTATGGAATTATTTAATGTTGGATGTTCAGTGTTCTGACTTGTGTATCCACGTGCCATGCAGGAGAGGTGGTGGTGGGAGAAGTCTGCAGGGGGTACCTGAGCCTCCAGGTCCAAACAAAGTCATCTGGGGTCCATGTGGGGTATTTGGGTTGGCAACTTCTAGACCTGTATGGGCTCCTGGATCCCTCCAGTAACCATTTCAGTTGGATCCCAGGCTGACCAGGGTGACAGGATTTCATGGCAGTGGCTTTGGGAGCACCCAAACCCATCTCTAGTTCACCTTCCTCTGACCTCCTGTGGGTGTCAGGCTGACAGCTGGACTTCCAATGGAGGAAAAGAACCCCAGTGAAGAATAAATGAGAAGCTTGTTATTTTTTGGCTCAAATTATCCAAGAAAAAGCCTGGAGATATACAGGAGCATCACACCAGAGTGGTGGTGGGTTTTTTTACTGCCTCCAGCATTAGAACCATCCTTGGCCCAGGAGAACACAAATGAAGCACAGTGAAGGAGTTGTCCCTCTATGAAAGGGACGTCAGAGGGCCAGGAGGGGATGTGCTTGAAGGCAGATGTGTGGGAAGGCACAGGGGGAGGGCAGTTTGTACCAGAGACAGGTGTCTGAGTGCTGCTGCAGGCTGCCACCCTCTCTGTGGACTTTGTGGGCTCATCTTTTTATTGTCACAGTGAGGGAGGAGGGGTTAAAAACGAGCCCCTTGCTACTGAGGCTGTGGATTCCTTCAGATATTAAAGCTGGTGACACAAATGCCAGGCACCACATCAGTAAAACCCCGTGGCCATGGCTCAGGGCTTCCTGCTGGTCTGGAGGGCTTTGCTCTCGCCCCTGGGTTCAGCTGGGATGCTGCAAGGCTTCACCAGCAAGGATCAACATAGAAACTGGTGCTGAGTGTTTGATTTGTCAGGACTGCGCCAAAAAAAGCCCCAGGCTGGGTTTGCTTGCCCCTTCCTGTTGTGATTAGCCCCATATCTGAGTCCTGCAGGTGCTGCAATCTGCCCCAGTTTCAGTATTATTCAGTGCAGATTTCTCTTTAAGATCCTGAAGTGTGTTCCTACAGCAGGGCTTGAGGTGAGTGGTTCCCTCCCACATCTATTTTTGTTCTGATTGCTGAGATTTTCTCCCCATCATTTCATTCACAGTAGGCTGCAGCCTGCCAGTGCAGATGGGGTTCTTGATAGGGCAGAAAGTTTCTTTTATTGTTTTTCTTAATATTATAAGTCTTAAACTCATTTATTTGGACTTCTCACTTATAATGTTTCTTTTAAGGATTTGAAAACAAAAACCAAAACCAGCAACAAAAAAAGCCTTGAGCCCCTTTTTCAGGCAGTTAGGGGATAATTTAATAACTGACCCTCCTGTGGGAGGGTTCTAATTCTGTATTAATTTCAAACGGGCTGCAGCTACTTCTAAGAGCAGCATTCTGTGAGATGTGCCAGCAGGAACAGGGAGCCTGGGGGCAGCTGGGAGGGAACAGGGACCTGGAATATTATTGGGGAGGAAAGGTGGAGCATCCCTGGGCCTGCCCATGGATGGACTCCTCTGCTTCCTCTGGGCTCAGCTGAAATGAGGAATCGCCAGGTAAAAACACTGGGTTTAGGTTTGGATGACTGGATAAAAGACCAAGGACGTTGGTGGAAATCAGAAGCAGCCCATTGGGGCTGGATTTAGCCCCCTCCATCCTGAAATCACACTCTCATCTTCTGGCTTTCTGGCTGCAAAAATTCTCATTATTTGGGGGTTGTGGAGCAAATCTGCTGACCTCAGAGCAGCTGTCACCTCTCTCTTGTTCAAAATGGGCATTACTGGGCTGAGCAGCACCTGCAGGTCCCTTCTGCTCACTCTTCATCCTTTCTGGAACCTCCAATGTTGACTTCCTTTGGGGCAGGGGGGCAGGACTGGCTGCACCAAGGGGTGATGGAGTGGAGGAATAATCGTGTCTGCAAGCTGGGAGCCAGGGCTGGGGAGGTCCAGCCCAAGCCACTGCTGGCCTGGCTGTTCCCCAGGGATGTCTGTGTGTCCATAGATTCTTGCACTGCTCAGGCACTGGGGTTTGCTCCTGACTGGAAGGGCTCAGCTCCTCTCTGTGGTTGTGTGTCCACTCCTGTGGTCAACCTTCATCCGAAGGCTGAGCTGCTCGGATAATATTTTAGTTTTCCTTGCAAGGTGTTTAAGGATGCTGTGACTTTTTGGAGATAAAGGGAAGCTGTGCTCAGGGTGCTGGTGGTGGCACTCAGGGGTGACCTGTCCTGAGTGGAGGACAAACTTGGGGTGCTTCCTGTAGGGACAAGTCCTGCACCTCAAGTATTGCAAGCCAAGGCTCACCTGGAGCCAGATGAGAAGCAGGGTCTCAGTTTCAGCAGTTTGGACCAGCCCCAGCACAGCACATTTCTTGTTTGCATTTCACTTCCTCCCTTCAGCTGAATCCATCGAGTTCCCTGCTCAGCCCAGGGTGAGGCTGGAAGGAGAACTCAGCCCCCAGTGTCCAGATCCGTGCTAGGAATGCCTCGTTTTATTTTCCTAGCCTTTCTTACCCCGCTTTGCTCCTCCTGGGAGCTGTTTGCAGGAGTGTGTTGGTGTCGTTCTATTTTTGCTGTCCCGCTCCCTCTCCCCCGGCTCGGTGGGGTACAGGAACATTTCACAGAGTTTGGTGTCGTTTCCCTGTTGATCCTGCAGCCTGGAATTTTATTTTAATGAATTACACGGACGTCGGGCTCATGGAAGCAGTCAGAACAAAGCTTGGAAGTCAAAGGAAAAAACCTGCCAGAAACTCTAGCTGGGCAAAGTGGGCAAAGCTGGGATGGGTTTGTGCACCCCAGGGTTTCCCTCTGCTATTTTCTCACTCCTGTTACAGCCAGAGGCATCAGCTGGGATCAGCCTTTGAAGACATTTAATACCTAGCGATTCCCACACCAAAGAAAAGGAAAATATGGAGAGAACTTCCTCAAGGGGTGGGGGGGTGTGTGTAGGCTTTGGAGGCTCAACCTGGGGCTGGTTTTTAAGAATACAACAGAGACTCAGGAAAGGAAGGAGAAGAATGCATATCCCTGTGGTGCCAAACCATGGCAGGCCTGCTGCTGAGCCCAGCCCAGCTCTGATCACAGGCACTTGCCAACATCTTTGGGGCATCACTTACTCCTCAGGGTCTCCAGAACCTCTTAGCCACTGCCCCTGGTTTGTGACTCCATGGGATGCTGCTGCAGTCAGGACAAGGGTCCCCTGGGGTCCTCTGAGTGCCTTCCCCTTCTTTGCCCTCAGATGAGGAGGAGGAGGCATAGGGGAGCATGGATAAAGTGAGCAGCTTGTTTTTAGCTCTTGAGGACTGTCCAACGTTATGGCATTGTTGATGGGAGAGGTTTTAAGAGTGAGCAGCCCTGCTCCACCTGGGCTTGGGGGTCCCATGACAGTGTCCCTCTCATGGGGAGCAGCATCCTTCCTTGGTGGCCTCGAGGGACCAGTGAGTTGTAACACAAATGAAAACATTTGGAGGTGTTTCTTATTTCTCATTTTGACTTTTTCATGGCAAACACCCATCCCCCTGATGTGCTGGAGCCTCCTTAGCCTCTCCTGGCTCCTGCCTGGTTCAGAGGAGATGGCAATGACAGTGCAGTGATCTGCATTAATGCTGGGGTAATGAGAAAGCATCTCCTGTCAACACTGTTTGCATCCTGGTGTGAAAATCAATTCAGCAGCATCACTTAAAGATTTTTTTTTTTATTATTTTTTTTCAGGCTTGATTGGGGTTTGGCACACAGTATCCATGCCTCATTGCCCAATAAAAGTCACTGTAAAGACAATTTTCAGGAGCTTGTGCATAGCTTGAGCCAGTGAGCACAAACTGGCACGAGCAGAATGGGAAAGCAGAATGTAAATCGAGTGGGGAGGTCTGGGGAAAAACATTGTTGTGGCTGCAGGAGAGACAGGAGAGCACTCATTAGGAGCATGGATATTTGTCCCAGTGTCTGATCCTCATCTGCAGCCCCTCTCTGAAGTTTGCTGGTTTAGCACTCATTTTTATTCAAGCCAGTAATGCAGGAGGGGTGTGTGATGCTGTAGCGTCCCCCAGGCAGCATCCCTTGGATGTCTACAGTTATTCTGCTCATGGCAGCTCTGAGTCTGGGCACTCTCATGGCTGGTGGCCCTGGGCAACTTCTTCTTCCAGGCATTTTTCCCCCAAAAAACAGTGCTGTAAGAGGGGGGCATGCTGCCACTCATCTCACAGCTGGGTTGGTACCCAGGGGTAGTGCACCCCTTTTCCTCCTTCACACAAAACACGGAGCCAGCTGGGCAGATCATCCCAAACCCCAGCCCCAGAGCCCCTGTTCTGGCTGTGGGAAGAACTCTGACCCCCCCTCCTCCATCACCTTGGCAGCAGGGGAGATGCTCACGTTTATCCTTTGCTGCCCTCTTTTGCTTTCCAATAACCTGATCCTTCAGCAGATCCCTGAAGCAGCTCCTGAAGCACGCTCTGCTGACAGGGTAATGAACACAATAAAAAAAAGAAAAAAAGGGAAAAAAAGGGAAAGAAAGAAAGAAATGTGGATGTTGGCAGTGTTTTTAATGGTATCATTGCTTCCATGGAGCTGCCAGGGACACCTGCAGTATGTTTATCCCTGGAATAAGAGCATCTTCCTCTAGAAATCCACCCAAGCCCATGTAATGTATTTACTGCTAACTGAAATACTGAGGTGTTGCAATTGTTGTGGCCAAACTTTTCCCAGTTCCCAAGTACCAAACCCCTCCAGGACCCCTGGGCTTCCAGGCCCTTGCCCTGCCCACACACACAGTGGGGAGATGCTCAGCTCTTTTCCTGGGGAGACTCTGAAAAGCATTCCTGGTCCACTTATTTTTTGCAAACCACAAGTGATGATGACATTTTCAGCTTGCAACTGGAGTGCAGCTGAGAGAATCTTGGGGGAGATCTCACCCAGGATCTGAAGCTTGTGCCACAACAGCTCCCATGCCCCAGTGTCAAGCAGGGAAGTGTCAAGGTTTCATTGCCTGAAGCCTTTTAAACCTGGTTTCATTGCTTAAATATTTTTTGATTGATTTGATACCTTTACCTCATTGCTTTGTTTGTGGGAATGGTTTGTCCCGTGACTGAACTGTAAGAAATACCAAAGTCATCTCAAGAGAAACACAAAGAGCCCCAGCAAGGAGACTTGGGTTGAAGGCTGAGCCCCAGAGTGAGGCATTTTCATCAGGAGTCATTCCTGGGGTTCAGGAGGAATAAGTTTGCTGTGAGTCCCTTTGGGTGACTTGGTTCCCAAATTCTTTGGCTGCCACCTGGGGACAGTGAGGCTGGAGCTGGTGGTTACCCTGGGGATGGAACTCTGGGTACCAGCCTGCAGGGATGCAGGCATCTGCTGGAATACTACAGGAATATTAAAATTATTGTGATTTGGGCCTCCCTCCTGTAGGCAATTGTGCTTAATAATTAAAAAAGGACAGTTAAGTGAAATCAAGATGCACTTCTGCTGCCTGAGCTGTGGCATGCCCAGCTGGGGAGCTGCTCTGTGCTTGGAGGCTGGATGGAGACATTTGGTACCTGTTGAGGTAATTTGCTGTCCTTGTGTTTGTTTTGGGACCAGGCTGAGGTGACCCATGAAAGGCTGTGGCTCTCTTGGGGCAGTGGAATAATAAAGTACAGCCCTTCCCAAAGCTGCTTTTTTCCTGCTTTTTTTTATCACCCAGTGATTTCTCCCTCTCCAGCCCTTTCTTTTTCATTCCCACCCTCATTTCTCATTTGCCAGATGAGATTCTTCTTCCTCGTGTTTCTGGGACTTTTCCTTGCATTTCCCACCCTCCATACTCCATTTCTAATTTTTTTTCTTGGCAATATTCAGATTGGGCACTGCAGTACTGAAGATTTGGGCTGATTGTTTTCTCCCTGCAGAAATACACTTTGTGAGGATGAGAGGTTTGCTATGAGGTTATGGCTAAGCAGGTTTTTGCAGCATAGAGGCTAAAATATGCTGATTTTACTGATTTTGGAGGATGTAACTGTGGCTTTCACACAGCTTTTCAGGGATTTTTCTATCCCTGCATATAACATGGGAGGTTGTGCCCACTGGTGCTCCAAGGAGAGAGGTTTTATGGTGTGAAGCACTACACAGGGCTCAAGCAGCATGGTTAAACACTTCCATACATTTACTGAAACTCTATTTCCATAGATTAGCAATATTTCCAGCTGCAATTGTACCATTTGTAGCAAGAGGCATGGCTTCCTTGGGCCTTTGCAGCTCCCTGTCTGGATGGGGTGGGTTGGGTGATCATGGGGGTTTTGCTGAGGTTTGTTGTTGGGTGGTGGGGGTTTTGTTGGGTTTTGTTTTGGGGTGGGACTTTTTTTTTGGTTGATTTTTTTTTTCGTTAGTTGTTTTATGTTTTGTTACTTTGGGTTTGTTTTGGAACGATTAGCTCGGGTGATAGAGCAAAGTCAGAGAAGTTGCAGCAGTGTCTGAAAATCATCCTTCCATCCACCCATCTATCCACCCATCTATCCATCCATCCATCCATCCATCCATCCTTCCCAGCAGCCCCAGAGCAAGCTGCTTCTCTGCTAGCTGGAGAACACAAAGCTCTCTCTGCTCACTCCTGTTATGCTCAGGTGGGGTGAAATACAAATTTTTATCCCTGCTTCAAGGCACGGTGGTAACAAAGAGTGGAACAGGGCTGGAGGTCATCGCGCCGAGCCGCAGAGCTTGCAACGGGAGCTGTCTGTAACATCCTTCAAGTGTTCTCCTGGGCTCCATATGTGTAGACTGGTAAAGCTGTTAACGTTCCCAATTAGGTTTTAATTTATCTTAGTTTCCTCAGCATTGCCATTAAAAGTCACACCATACAGCCATTAAACCTTCACATTACAGGCGCAGAGTTTTGTCAGGTGCTGGCCAGCAAACCCAGCCATAGACAAGCTGCTGGGCTTTAATTCCAGCTTTTTTTTTAAAAAAAAAAAAAAAAAAAAGTTTAAATGGGTCAGGAGACTTTACCCTGGCCATCTGTTTGACGTATAATGTGAGGATATTTAAAAGTCTTTTAAGAAAAACAAATAAAAGCTTCCACATTCCCAAGGACAGAAACCATTTAATCTACTTGTACAGTCGTTTCAAGAATTTACCATTTTGGCAGGAGATATATGTCATTAAAGAAACAACCAATAAGATTTATTACGGCTAATTTATGTCCCTAACAGCTAAGACATGTTTTCTGGGTAGTGGAGCTCACCACGGGCAGTATTTTCCTTCCTGCACATTCTTATTGTTTTAGTTTATTACAGCAGCACGTCTTGTGAGATCATTTATTGCTTAGCACGATGGTCCAGGCAAAGCCATTTATTACTGGGAGACATCAACACATGGAGTGAGCTCACTACTCCTCGGGGTCACTGTACTGGAGGTGATGAAATCATGTATTTACCTACAACTTATTAGATGCGTTTGATTGACTGGGGATCAATTTTTGTTTAACCAACTGTGCTGATGAGGAAGTTTCTGGGTGTAGGGCCGCGATGTTTCAAAACAGCCGCTAAAACAATTATGGGGCGGTGGGGCAGCCCGGGGAACACATGTTTGCTGCCAGGAGAGGACAGTTTGAGCAACTCAAAATACAAGCCAGATGGAAAAGTCATCCAGCTCCAAGGGGGAAAAAAGCTCAACCTGTTGTAGGCTTTTTTTTTTTTTTTTTACGTCGGGAGCAGTACAGTAAATGTTTGGGATAACCCAAGCCACCAGTAGGTCTTTCCTGCCATTGCTGAACTTCTGACCTCTGTTCCTTGGAGGGCTGTTAAGATGAAGTCAGAGGGCAAGCAGAGTTATTTGCCAGCACCGTTTGCACTTGTGTGGTCTAGAAAGTTAACAGATTTTTTTATTATTTTTTTTTTCCCCCTTCACCCTTCCATGAGGCAGAGACAGTGATGAGAGGGAAGACCAGATAGCTCAGGTGACCTGCCTGAGTTCTTCAGGGAGTTGGGGGCTTTGCAGCATTATGTGGGATGCCAGACTCCTCCTGGATGGTTCCAGCCATGGGATTTGGTGCTATAAGTACCTCCTCTGGTGCTCACCAAATGGCATGTCCATCCCACTGAGGAAGAGCTGCCTGTTGGTGGTTGAGGACAGGGTTTTAGGAGATTTTGGGAGTCCCCAGTATTTTGATGGTGAAGAGTGAGGGAGAGATTTGCTGGTGTTTCAAACAGATGGGGAGAAGTCTCTGGTCAGGAGAGAGTTAATTCTCTTTGTGCTCACCCTCAGCTTGCAGACTGGCCAGGAGGGTGTCTGAGGAGATGCTGAGCATCTGGAGTCAGGAAAAGAGCATCCCAGTGGATGGGGCTGACTATTCTGGAGTAAGGCTAGAGCTGGCAATATTGTTGACAGCTTAGCTTTAAAACCACTTACTTGGTGATTGGACACCGAGCCAGCCCAGAGCAAACTGAGGAAATCATCTGGAGCACATCTCATTTCAAAGCTGTGTAGGTGTGGAGCTGATGGATATGGTTTAGTGGTGGGTTTGGCAGTGCTGGGTTAATAATTGGATTTGGTGGTCTTAAAGGTCTTTTCCAGCCAAAACAGTTCTATAATTCTGTGATTTGTGATGTCAGAAGATCATCTGAAGCAGGGTCTTGTGGGTTGGAGCTGCAGGTCCCCCAGACATCAGTCTCTTCACCCACTCGAGCAATGCCTGCCACTCCTCCTTCCCCTGATTGCCTTGCAAGGTTGGCTTTGCACTGCCATGCTCCTGGTGTTCCTGGGACCTTGCCCTGAGAGGAGCCTGGAGTGTTTCCAGAGTGTCACCTCCATAGCCAAGGCTATCAAAGCTCAGGTGATGCTTTTGGTGACTCTGTTGGTAGATGACACAGCACAGATCTGGTGTTTCTGCATGGTCTCCTGCAAACTGGCACCTCTGACACCTCAGTCAAGTTCATAGCCCTCCTGCTCCTTTTCAGGCCATGTCTCTGGCTCAGCTTTGGGGTAAAATACAGCCAGCTGCTTTTTTTTTTCCCTTGCTGGTGTTACCTGGGCTCTCCTGAGACGACCAAAGCTTCTGCAGCATTTCTGTTTTGCAAATACTCCTTCCTCCAGGCTTCCTTGGAAATTAAGACCTGGTGATGGCCAAGGTAATCTGCACTTGGGTGGTGTTCAGCTCATCTGCTGCTGGAGATGGAACAGGACTTTGTGTCTGGAGGCCAGGGGCATAGTCAGAAGGAAACAGGGCTGAGGGAAGGGAGCTGGGGTGAGGTGATGCATTTCCTAGGGGAAACTGAGGCAAAGCAGTCAAAGGCAGGCAGACACCAGTGTCTCCATTCCCATGCAAGATGCAGTTCAGGAGGACACTGAGAGCAGAAATCATGAGCTTCCCCATTCCCTTCCTCCTGCCCTCAAAGCTGTGCTCTGGGAGACACCTTGGGTTGTTGTGTCACTCTCAGGGAACCTCCTGAACTTCACCTGGACTGCTTTTTTTTTCCCCCTGGATTTTCTGGCACAGTGCTTTCCCTGTTGCCATTCCCACAGCCTGCACAAACATCATTTTTCTCTCTTAACCACGCACTGTGCCGCTGCGGGGACCTCTCAGCCCCAGCCCTGCTTGGCAGGAGGCAGTTGCTTTTCCTTTTTAAGAGACTTTTTAATGTCTTTTTTTTTCTTTTCTTTTCTTTCCTCCCTACTAAAAGGGGATGACAATTACAGCCTCCACATGTGGATACCATCCCGCTAATGAACCACTGCATTAATTGCTTCCTACCAACAGCCCAGCTCATTGTCTTCTCCCTGCATCCCTGCCTTGCTCTGAGCTCCCTCCCCAGGGTCCCAGCTCCATGATTTTCCCGAGGCTGGAATCATGGAGCCAGCAGAGCCAGGGCTGGGAGCATGCTCACAGGTTATCACACTGCTCAGAAATGTCTGACCATGCTGCTGATGAAATGGGGGGGGAACAGCAGGCAGCCCCAAAGGGAGCTGGGGGGGAAGAGCTGCGTGAGGATACCATCACTTGGTGGCCAAGATCATCACCTGGTGGCCAAAATCATCACCAGGTAGCCAGGACCATCACCCGGTGGCCAGGCTGCTGCTCCCAGCAGACCTGTATTCCCTGGCAGGATCCAGCTCCAGGGCCCGAGGTGGATGATAGCAAACACCAAGTGCTTTCAGCTGTGCTGCTGTGATGAAAGGCTCAGATGGATGGTCCCAGGGCTGAGCTGGACACAGACCCTGCCTGGAAACGGGGAGAAGGTGATGGGGAATGAGCTGTGTGTGTAAATGGATTCCTGGAGCCTGAGGCACATGGTTATTGGATTGGGGGGGTAAACGCTGCTGCATGGTTCAGTAGTTTGGGGATTTGGTGGCAAGCTTGAATATTTAAAAAAAAAAAAAAAAAAAAAAAGAAAGAAAACCAAAACCTTGAACTCTTTGCAAGGGCTGAATTCTCTCCCCATCTCCTGAGGAGGTTGCAGATAGGTGATTCTGCCCCTCTACTCTGCCCTGCTGAGACCTCACCTGGAATTCTGTGTCCAGCTCTGGAGCCCCAACAGAAGGATGTGGACCCATTGGAACATGTCCAGAGGAGAGCCATGAAAATGCTCAGAGGGCTGGAGCACCTCTTATGCAGACAGGCTGAAGGAGCTGGAGGTGTTCAGCCTGGAAAAGAGGAGGCTCTGGGGGGGACACAATAGCAACTTTGCAACATCTGAAGGGGCTACAGGAAGGTTGGGAAGGGACTTTTTATAAGGGCTTGTAGTGAGAAGACAAGGGGCAATGGTGTTAACTGGAAAATGGGAGATTGTGGTTAGAGATGAGGAGGAAATAGTTTGTTTTGAGGGTGCTGAGCCCCTGTGCCAGGTTTCCCAGAGAAGCTGTGGCTGCCCCATCCCTGGCAGTGTCTCAGCCCAGGTTGGATGGGGCTGGGAGCACCCTGGGCTGGGGGAGGTGTCCCTGACCATGGGGTTGGGACTGCAGGAGCTTTAAGGTCCCTCCAACTCCAACCACTCTATGTTCCAGCCCAGGGTCAATCCCTCCAGAGCAGGGTGATGGAGCGGCAGCTTGCTGGGGTGTGCAAGAGGTCTGAAGGTGCCCCAGGGCCTCTGGGTGTCACCAGAACATCACAGTTCCCGCACACACACCCTGCATGGTGCCTTCCTCACACCCTGGGGTCTGGTGAGCTGGTGCTTGAAAGGGATGGCAGGAGAGAGAAGGTCCCACAGGGATGCTCCAGTGGGCCCCAGAACCTTCTAGATGATTGACACCACCTGGCTCGGGGTGGGCAGTTGTAAATGGGTCTGTGTGTCTGCAAACCTCTCCTCCTAGCATTGCAAACCTGAGAGTTTTGTGGCATCAAGATCCCAGCCCTGCTGGGAGGAGTCCAATATCTGACCCAGATGCAGTGCTGCTCCCTGGGCTGGAGGCAAGTCCTTAAATCAGGGGAGCTGACTGTTCCTGGGGCACAGTTAAATCAGTTTTAAGTGACTTAATTCAACTCAGGTTGATTCCTTATCGATTTAAATGACTCATTTAATCCAAGCTTTAATGTCAATCAATCTTCCTACCTTACTGCTCTCCTCCTCTGAGGCCAGAGCAATGTTCTCCAGCTGGTTGTGTTTAGGGCTGTGCTGGCTGCCACGCTGCAGACTGGGGTTTTTTTTAGGGTCCCTAACAAAATGAGGTCTCCTCATCCAACCCCACCATGGAGCAGCCTTGGCCACCTCAAGCCCTGGCAGCTGCACCCAGGGCCTTCTCCTGCCAGAGGTGATGGAGATGGCACTGCCTGCCCAGGAAAGCTCTTGCTGTGCTTCTCCTATCATTACAGCAGGTAATGGAATTTCTCATCCGTATCTTCCTTGCTTTAGTCCAGCCACAGCTTCTTTTCTGGTCCACAGTGACATGCAGAAAATTCTTCCTTTCTGTTTTGCAGCAGCTTTTAATACTTAACTATTTTCCTGTCTTGCTTTTCTTCTAAGCTGAACAATACCATTTGTTCCTTTCCTCCTTGGAGGTCATGTTTTTCAGAACCATGATCATCCCCAGTGCTCTTCACCACCTATCTCCAAGGGTCCCACATCCTCCTGAAAGCACAGTACCTTTCCCAAGCAGCACCAGCCTCCCTTTGTTGATTCAAAACCTGAGCCATGTCAAAGGGTAAAGACAAACCAACCCCAGACCCAAAGGCCAAAGCAAGCTTTAAGATTTTTAGGTGTCTGGTATCTATCCATCTATCTCCACAAACTCTGCCCTGTGCAGATTCAGCAGGCTGACCCACAAAACATCCAACACAAGACATCCCATCAGGAAAGCTTTGGAAAGCTGGAGAGTAGTGAGGGTCAGAGCCCAGCCTGGCAGTCAGCTCCTGTCTGGCTGCTGGAGGCCCTGGGGCAGGCAGCTACAGGAACAGGGACAGACAAACATGTTGGGTATCCCCATTGGCATCTTGAACAGTGTTACCCACTGGCACGGGTGGGAACCACTGGAGAAGGTCCAGAACTCTTCAGGGAAAGGGCTGAGAAACCCATCCCAAAACAAGGAGTCAGCTGTGTGCTTCAGATTCCAAGGAAAACAGCAAAGGAGGAAATTACCTCCACAACCTACATGAAGAATTACCAACAAGTGGCCACGTTCATCCCAGCTCAGCCAACCCATCACCCATGGGATGAAGTCACCCAGGGTCACCCATCAGCTGGGAGCTCAGCCAGGATCTTAGTGTCATTCCTGGGGGGTGCTGAGGGCCATGGGATGGGACACCAGCTCTGCACCAACCCCTGCACCTCCTCACATGGGGCTGTGGGGAAACCTGAGGGTCCCCATCCTCCTGCATGGGCTGGTGGCAGAGCTCCTGAAGCTGTTTGAATTGTGGTCATGGGCAGAAGCACACTTGAGCTGCAGCCTCTGCCAGCCCAGCTGGGATGCTGGGAGATGGCACCTCTACCATAAATCTGCTACTTCCATCCTCTTGCTCCAGCATCCAAAAATTCTTTCTGAAATGAAAATTGGCACGGATGGCCTTGGCTGGGTATGGACATTTTTCTACCAAATTTGAAAGGAAAAGGAAAAAGAAAAAAAAAAAGAAAAAGAAAAAAAAAAAAAAAATTAGGTTCATCTGGTTTTAATTTATGAATTTTGGAGGGGGTGCATATGGGTATGGGAATGTCTGAAATCTCCTGCCTTCGTACCCCCCCCTTTATTTTCCTTTTTGATTGGTTTTGTTTTGCCCCAAGTTACCCAGACAGGAATGGGTTCTGAGAGGAGCCCCTGGTAAGGTGGAGCCACCACCCAAGTCCCACTGAGACTTGAGGGCAGTGTAAATCCTTCTGCAGGTTTCAGGGGTACTTGGTCTTTCTCCAGGCCAGGCTGTGGGCTTCTCCTTGATGGATACAGGGCAGTTGTTTGGTGGTACTGGCTGGTCTTGTGCTTCCTGGCACGAAGGAGTGAATTCTTGTTTCTGGTGCCCCTGTGAGAGCCCTGGGCTGGGCTATCAACCTCAGACCTGGTCCTGGGGCTTGTGGCCTCTTGGAAATCTTCATTTTGGCTAAAGCCCAGGCTGGGGGAGAGTCACCAAAGCTCCTCTGCAAAGCAGGGTGGGTGGGATGCTCGTCCAGGATGAGCAGTTCCTGGATTTAGGACCAGGTTAAGTAAGCCCCATCCTGGAGCAGTGGTCTGGGGCCATCTCAGGGAATCAGGGCTCTGTGGAGAGGACTGATGGGGTTAGCTGGAGTCATAGCCCCTTCTTACTGCAGGTTGGATTCCTTCTGGTTCTCCCCACAGCCTGCTCCCATCTCCTCACTAAACTATGGAAGCTTAACCACCTCCCCCAGCCCCTCTCTTCCATCACTTCTCCATCCTTATCCTGCAGCTTTCCCAGTCATTTACTGTCCTATCAGCCTTGCTGTCCATGTCCACCACCAGTGTCTCTGAAGGTTTATAGCCCTGGTCACACTCAGGCTTCTTGGAGAGATGTTGGGTTCATTTCTTCCATGGAGCAGGCTGGAATTTTATGAGCTCAGACTGTTCTCCATCCCTGTCTCTGGTTCTCAGCACTACACCTCAGAGCCACATGTCCTGTGGCAATGCTCCTAGTGATGGATGCAGATGTGATCACCTGGCGTTTTGTGAGGTTTCTTTTGTTTGTTTTGCTTTAGTTTTAATAACAAGGAAGGTACATTCCACCTATGCTCCACCACCCTTCCTTTGGGTTCTCCTACAGACCTGCTGCTCTGCTGGATTGTTCCCTTCCTAAAATGATCATGGAACAAAAGGGAATAATGGCCTTAAAACACATGGCACAGGGTCAGGTCCTTGAGGCCAGGCTGCTGGGTAGGGATGTGGTGTCTGAGCCCAGCCAGGGGCAGGAGCTTGGCCAAGCTGGAGTACAGCCAGCCCAGAGGAGTCTCGGCAATTTTATTTTTGGCAGGGATCAATTAAAATATTCCGTGTCATTCCAAGAGTTCTCCCAGCTATATCATATTTTATTTGTGAGCTCTTAAAATTTTAGACTCTTTTTGTCTTTGGTCCATGTGAAAAGTGGACAGCGCTGTATTTTAAGTATAATTATGTGGGTTTGAAAGTTTCCTTTCCCGTTCTTTTTACTGTGCCGGGGCCCTAAACACGGCAGCCCGGGCTGTAATCAGCTGCAATCCCTGCCCATGTGCAGAGCACATGGCACAAATATTTCTGGCTGCATCTCCATCCCAGCAGCTCTGGAGCAGCCAGGATTTCCACTCCAGAAGAAATTCTCGCCTTTCGCGTCTTGTTTCATGCTGAAGCAGAACAAAAATCAGATTTTTGTTGCTGTTGGTTCCCTGTCCCCACGCTGACTGATTGCCTTGTGTCCTTCTTTAGGCAGGAAGGGAATGTGCCACTTCCTGGGGTCGGATTGATTTTTATTAAAATATTCCAGGATGGTTTCCAAAGAAACCATCAGGGCATCCCACTCTGATGCTCCCCTTTTCTTTCCGTGTTTCATGACAAACTTCTCCCAGCAAGCTGCTTTTTTTTTTTTTTTTTTACTAAAATGGTAGTGGCTAATGGGAAACATTCCATCAAAATCATCCTGACAAACTTCAGCTGTATTCTCCCCAATTGCTGCCTCTGGTTTTAGATTACCACTGGTATCGTAACTGCTATTTCTTAAATACAGGGCTGTCTTGCTGACTAGCTGATGAAGGAAAATATCTCCTTGGGAGACAAGAGTATTAAAATAAGAGGAATTATTTGCTCTTTTTTTAAAAAAAAAAAAAAAAAAAAAAAAAAAAAAAAGAAAGGGTTAAAATGCAGGCACTTGGGGGAATCCTTGTGCTCTTGGTCTCCCTTGGAAAGAAGGAAGTTCCCAAACTATTTAAAGGCTTCCCAACAGACCTCCCACAAATGATAACTTCTTGCAAGCCCCACAGTCTGAGAGTTGTGCGTGGCTTCAAAAGGGAATCCCCTCCAATGATTGGAACCGTGCAGCCTCCCATCTGGATTCGAGCTCCAATAATAAGGGTCAGGACCTTGTCCATACGTAGTAAAAAAAAATACTGTAAGAAAGCACTTTTTTAGTATTTCCAGATGTAGGGAGAACATTTTTCTTTTTGAAATACAATGAGAAAGCTTTGTCAAGCTTTTTTGGAAACAAATATCAAGGCAAGTCCAGTGGAGAAAACCATTTTGCCAGCTCGAAGCAGCCCATTAGGGCAGGTGAGCTGAGGAGCTGGCAGCACAGAGTTACCAGGGAGCAGCAGACAGATCAGCTCTACTGTAAATGGGATTTACTTAATCAGGGAAACACATTTAAAATAGATTCATAGATTTTTTAATTTTTTTTTCAGGCCAGAAGGGATCATTAAATTTTCTAGGCTTTTATCCAGTATAATCTTACAACTTGAGGTCCCTCCCTCTGCTACTCCTAAAGGAAAAAATTGAAACAAATAAACAAAAAAACCCCAGTAACTTTCATTTGGAGGGCCTGCTTTAATCAGACTTGGTGTCATAACTTCTCAAGCTGCAAGGTCCCCACATTCTTTGTTTGCTGGTTGGGTTTGCCTGGCTTAGCCTTTAGCCCTTGCTGCTTTTTATCTCTTTTTCTTCATTACAAAAAATTTTTTTAAAAAAGGAAAGAGGAAAAAAAAAAAAACCCAAACGTGAAGCATGTGGTCTTTTTATTTCAGAAAAGTATTTATGCACCATAATCAAATTGCCTCTTGATCTCCTTTTTGATAAGTGAAACTGCTGCTTCTCCATGGATCCCTCTCTGGTTTCAGCCCCTGAATATTTCTTCTGGCTGTCCCTGAGCTGAATTCAAGCATGAGCTGCAGCTCAGGTATGACTTCCCTGCAAAATGTGCCCTGAGGGACGAACTTACAGAGAAGAGGATCTTCCCTGAGGAGAGGGAAGAGATCTGCAGGCCTGCAGACAAGATAGTGTTGCCTTTGCCCCTTTCCAATGTTGATAAAGATGCACATGGAGAGTAATTAAACTTCCTTGAAAATTTAAAATAGGCAAAATGTTTTTCGACAGGTTAGGAATTTGTACTTTAAAAAAAAATGCAGCTGGAGTAGAAGCATTCTCTTAGTTTCTTTTTTATGGGACTTTATAGTTCATTATATACCACATGTTTTGCTTGGATGTTTTGGTTTGTGGGGTTTCCCCTCTGCCTCTTTTTTTTTCCTTTATTCCCATTTAAAGAATAGGAAAAAGAGAGAAGGGAAAGGAAAACTTTTGTGCCTTTTGAAGAGGAAAGGAAAGGACATGCTGCCTCTTTTAAAGAAAGAAGCTAAAAAAAAAAAAGCTTTGGTTTCTTTTAAAGTCTCTTTGTTTGTAGGAGAAAGAGCATCTTGAGGGGACTGTATTTAAATTTCCCCCATTCTGGCTGCCCTCACAGTGCTGAGAAGCCCAGCAGCGGGATGGCAGCAGTGCCCAGGGTTTGGTCATGGCTATAATAAGGTCCCAATCTCCCCAGATTTGTCCCTTTTCGTTTCCCTGGGCGTTCAGCTGGCAGCCTGATGGCTGTGATGCCCAGTGCACCAGAACCTCCTGAAACGGGGCTGCCAGCCTGGAAAACCCCAGCAGATCCCTGAGGCAGGGGGGATGTGAGCTCCAGGGGCAAGCTGAGCACAGCCTGGGAGTTCATTTTCTCCCTTGGGTGCTGTGTTCACAGCTGTCCCTGCTGGGCATTTACCCTGACAGCAGCAAGGAGAGGAAATTTACTTGTAAGTGCAGGAAAACAGGTTAAAAATGTGTGTTTTGTGTGAGCTCCTCTCTCTGGTTGTGAGGCCAGAGGGGTGCAAGGGCCCACGAGGTCAGGGTGTGATTCTCAAGGCTCCTTTTGCTGGAAGGAAACCAAGGAAGCTGTGGGGTTTGATGTGTACCCAGGCAGTGTTTCTGGTGCTGGAGTCACTGGCAGGCTCAGCTCTGGGGTCGGTGAGGATGGGAAGCACCAGGGAGGGAGAAGAGGAGCCCAACCACACTCTGAGCTGGTACCAGGGATGGCTGGGTCCTGCCTCACCATCCTGAACATTTTTAGCCTTGGCAGCACACATCTAGGAAACACTCGGTGGGATCCAATGTGTCCAGAGACTGACTGTGTTTCACTGGTGTTTTGGTTGAATTTATTTCCCTTTTTAAAAAAATAAAACAAAAGCAAAAAAAACCCCAAAAACCTAAATTAACAAAATTAAGTGAGCCTTGAAGATTTCATGTTGTAGCCAGCTGAATATTGTGTTGGTCACCTGCAGACCCAGCTGTGGTGGGCAACCACCATGGGAAGAGCTCATCAGTGGCATGGAGGCTGCCAGCTGCCCAGGTGTGGCACCGTGACTGCTTTTTGGTGAATATTTGGAGGCTGGATTAGCTCAGCAGCTCCAGCTTGCTGTAAGATCTCCACCTTTACCAGTGAGATCTGCTTGGAGGAGTCAGGCAGAGCAGTGGTGGTGGCTCTCAGGAGGCAGCAGCAATGATCATTGCCTTGGAGAAAACCACCATCCCCCCCCAGACACACATCAAACTACCTCTGCCCCCCTAGGGACGCCCCCTCCCCAGCCAATGCCCTCCAGGCACACCAAATATCACTCTGTGCATTGAATTCGCATCAAACCTTCCAGCTCCCACTGTCTGGAACGGTCCCTACCCAGACTCCTTCCAAACCAAACCCATTGGGTTCAGTGGGAAGCACTCACCTCCTCTTTCCATCCTTTCTGACCTATCTCTGAAGAGGTCCTTGCTGCAGCTCTGAAGGAGGAAGAGGATTTTTGCTCACAGCACAGATTTTGCTGCAGCCCCCCAAGCTTCATGGCAGAGCAGGGAGCAAATACCCACCAGGGAGGGGTGGAATTTCTGCCCACAGGTGGCTGCTTTTGCAGGCATTGAGCTGAGATGTAAAGCCAGAGCTGGGGGACCCCTCCTTTGGGTACCCAAGCAGGGGCTGGATGCTGCCAGAGTTTAAAGGCATTTTCTGCATTCTGCTCCCCTGGTGTGGTTTCAGCCTCTCTGCTTGCCCAGACACGGAGGGATTTCACCCCCGGTGATGGGAGCAGGGACAGTCTGTGATTTCACCTGCACTTGGTTTATCTGCAATGCTCCCTTTGAGCTCTCTGTAGCCTGTGGGATCTCGGTGTCCTTGGACAGGCTTCCAATCTGCCATCTGGGTTTGGAAGCCAGGACCTGTTTCTTTTATGGTTGCACCCTCTCTGGGTGTGTGTGTGGGGGGGTGTATCTGTTTGTTTGCTTTGCCCTTTTTTTTTTTTGCTTTGGGGTTGGGCTCAGGACAGAGCCCTCCTGTCACACCCAGGGAAGCGGCACAAGGGCAGCAAAGAGTGGATGGCAAACCTCAGGTCCTTTTGAAGCCTGTTTTGGATCTGTGTCCAAGAGCAGGGATGCTTTTCTGAAACCCATCCAATCATATCTGAGACTCTTTAAGTTAGGAATTGGGTTAACACCCAGGAGAATTGTCACTCTTTTTTTTATTTTCTAATCCCCTCTGCAGCCTTTCTGTACTCACCACTCCTTGCAAAGCCCAGACTCCAATGGAAACTCGTAATTCATGGGAGGAACTCAATAACTCTCTCCCTGCTCTTGCAAAAAGTTAAGATGACCAGATGTGTGCAGTCCCTGCAGAGGGGAGGAGAGGTTGAAATGGGCCCAGCAGCTTCCCCATGCCGTGCAGACAGTTCCTGGGACCTCAGCCACAGCTGTAGGACATGGAGATGCCCCCCAGCAGAACCCTTCACCATTTTCCTCTGCAAGCTTTAGGTATTTTAGCACCAATAAGTCACTTTCTGACAGTTATTTCAGGCACACACACGTGTGCCTGGGTCTGCCCTGACACCTGCAGATCACCCAGACTGCTCATCCTGCATCCCTGGGGATGCTCCATGGAGGAGACCTGCTGGCCTGCCCCAAGGTCCCCAAGGCTTAGAGCTGGGGGGGACTGGCACCATCCAACAAGCAAACCTCAAAACCTTTGCCTGTCCTGCCTGGGCTGCAAAAACTTGGAGCTGGAGGCGCAAAGTCAAAGCCAGGAATTAAATCAGGTAGATTTCATTTCATTAAATGCACGAAATGTCATCACGATACCCCCCATCATTATAAGTCATTAGATCACCATTATATTCTCTGAGCCCGTGGCCTGAAGAGCATTTGTGCAATGCTGAAATTCCATACCAAATCCTCTGCTGCTGATATATTAGCCCACAGCACTGAAATATTAGCCCTGGCCAGCGTAAATCAGCGCCGCCTTGCCGAAGCCCTGCTGATTTACCCCACCCCTTGCCCACCCCTGACCTGCCCCAGGCTTTTAATCAGCTCTGAAGCAATTGGAGTCTAGAGCCAATAAATTACCGTGGGCTCTTTGATAGCCAAGCAAAAGGTTTCCTGGCCGAGGAGAGAGAGTAGTAGAAATCAAACCATCAAAATGCGCTTTATTTGGTTGTTCAGTTTGGTTTTTTTTTCCCCCTTCAGCCTCAGTTCATCAAAAAGCCAGCAAAAGCCCCTGTGGATCCTGCCTGGCTGCTACTCATTCTCCTCCTAATGAATGTGGAAATGTCCACGGGCAGTGGAATTTATGGGTGGAGGAATTGCAGTTGCCATCGCTCCATCCCCGCTGTAATAATGCGGCTGCAGCTGACAGCCCGGGAAAATACTGCCCAGTGCCCAAAAAACACCCCAGGAAGGGCCCTGGGAGCCTGCAGCCAGGGGGAAAACCACCTTGGAACCTCCAGAAGATGTTTATAACACAGAGCAGCTCTTCTGGAAGCCCAAGGAAGGTGAAGCAAATGTTTTATTGAGTGGGCTCTGATGACCTGTGCTTATTTTTTTTTTCTTCTTTAAATGAGCAGATCTGTTTAAGCGGGGAGAGAAAAAGAAAAAGTAAAAAAAAAAAAAAGGCATATGAAAAACACAAACTAACTTCAGATGGTGAGTTTAACCTCCAGTGGTCTCGTAGATTAAAAAACATTAAATCTTTTTATCTAAATTCTAATAAAAATCATGTCTCCCATGGTTTTAGTGACTGCTTCCAACTACACTTAAAAGCTTATTATTTTCAGGTCAGGCAGTGTGCACTGCAAAATTTTTTATATATATTTTTATGTATATTTCAGACCATTAATTTAAAGTTTACTCTTACTGTGAAAAAACATTTGAAGTGTCTTTTCCTGTCACAGCTTCACCCAGGAAGAGCCTCGGGCTTGAAGTGAAGCAACAGCCAATAGAGGGGAGAATTTTAATGACAAATCAAATCAGTTTTGCATTTATTCACCTTCTTTTGTACAGCATTATAAATATACCATATTTTAATGTATAAACTGAGAAAAAAACCTATATTTGTTTTAAATCTTCTGAAATGAATGAAGTATGGAAAGGGCTGAGGCAGCCTGACTGCCTCCTCAGGCAGAAGCATCCCCAGGGCTGGTGCTGAGTTGTTGACTCCACTGCCTGGAAAAGACTCTGGAGCTGAAAGAAATTCCCAACCTAGGCAAATTCTGAAGGTTTTAGGGGAATTAACTGCAAATCCTGGCAAAGCTGGGATGGACACAACCTTCTGACTGAGTCCCCTGTTTGTGGAAAAAATGGAAAGTGCAGGTGACCCCGACTATTCCTTAATTTTCCAGCTATTTTTTAATTATTTCTTTTCAGCTATTCCTTTATACTGGCTACTCCTTGAATTTCCTTAACAATTCCAGCCCCGGATTCCACAGAGCTGTTAAGG
Organism: Phaethornis superciliosus; assembly: GCA_023637945.1. Classification (NCBI taxonomy): domain Eukaryota; kingdom Metazoa; phylum Chordata; class Aves; order Apodiformes; family Trochilidae; genus Phaethornis; species Phaethornis superciliosus. The sequence goes on along the minus strand of JAJQWJ010000003.1, from coordinate 808,822 downwards.
GAGGTAAGAAGGGGAAGGCAGATTCAACTTGTCTGTTTGGGGTGGGGCTTTTTTCACTGTTTTTTGGAATGTGCTTTGAAATACATATTGGTATCTTGAATTGTAATTCCAAATTGTAATTGTAATTCCAAAATTACGTTTTGAGTGAAAAATGGAATTAAAGTGGCTGGGTTTTGTTTGCTTTTTAGCAAAACCACCCTTAAGACCAAACAACCTTGTTTTGTTTGGGGTGAAACAAAGTGTTTAATACAATCCAAGCCCCAGTATTGCTTTTCTCCCCTTTTTATTTATTATTGTTATTATTATTAAAAAAAAAAAAAAGTCTCTCTTCTGGTTGATCCAAACTAATTTGGGGTATGCCTGAGGTTTCCTTTGTTCCCCCAGACTGCCCACTCAGGTGAATATGTGGTTATTCCTGTGGCTTTGCTGGGCACAGGCTGGGGATGGTGATGGGATGGGGCGTGTGGGGGGGACCAAATGACCTTAATGCTGCTGGATGGGGGAGAGCAGAACCCCAGGAGGATCTCTGGTGGGTCTGTGTGTCATTTGTGAGCTCATCCCTTCTTCCCCAGGGCTGAGAGCAATGCTCTGCCATGAGCCTCCCATCCCCATCCCCATCCCCATCCCCATCCCTGACTGCATTTGCTGGCTCCTGACAGGAAATCCCCCAGTTCTGGATCTTTATTGACAGTTTTCAAGGGAATTGGCCATTCCAGCTGCTCCCAGATAATTCTTCACCTACTTTAAAAAACAAAACAAAACCAAAACCTTTTTAATTAGCCTCACCAGACAGGGAATTGTCCTCGTGTCCTTCTGCTTTCCAGGTGGATTTCACTCAGTTCTGTGGTTGCCAAAGTACCTTGCATGCATACACTGCTTCTGCTTTGGTTTTGTGGTGGCTGAAGCCAAGATATCAGCAAGAAGGGACAGCAAGAAGTTCCACGAGACCCCAGGCTGTGTGAGTATGTGATGCCAGTGGGGTTTATAGGGAAAAGAGTCTCAGGGCTGCAATACCAGTGGGCATCATCCATTCAGCTGATAAACCTGAAGGTGTCTCAGCATCCCTGGTGGTTTTAATCCACAGACACTGGGGGGTTCTGCCTGGCCAGGCTGGTGTGGGGGCTCTCAGGCAGGGCAGGGGACAGGACAGGACAGGACAGGACACCTCCCCCCCTCCCTCCCTTCACACCAAGGTGTCCCAGGCCTTTGGGAACACTCTTGGCTGCAGCAAATCCACAAGGCAAGAGCTAAACCAGGCTGTTTGGAGTCAAAAAGAAGCCAAAGTTAGTGGGAATAATAAAAACCTTAAACTCCAGGGGTGAAACACCCATCTGATGTCCACACCCCCCTCCTTCAGACACCAAACTGTCCCTCTGTTCCAACAACCAAACAGCACTGGTTGGGGGCATTTTCCTGCTAGAAATACTGGGAGGGGACAAAAAAACATTAAATAATTCTGTCTTTTGCATTCAGGAGGGCATTTAACCAAGACTTTACATCAAAGGCCTTTCATTCCCCAGCCCGAGGGGTTATAAATGGGGCTGGGTGCAAGCGGGACGGCTCCTGCCTGGGGAGGGAGGGCTGGGGGTGCCTCCTGCTTTCAAACACCACAACATTAATATCCACCATCCCGCCAGTTAAAAGGAATATTTATACACGTACACATCACATTTATAATGCATCGATTGACTGCTCTTATATTTAGAAACTAATATATTAAAACAAATTACCAAGTGGCAAAACTTGCTTGACAGGGGATGAAATATGCCAGGCTGCTTTATTGTATGTTCTCTATATTATTAGAAATCAAGTAAATTCTTCCCATACTGGGATTTTTTTTTTTTTAAAAAAATGAAGTCCTGGTGCCTGATTCTCATTTATGGCCCAAGTCTGCATGCTCCCCTGCTCGCCTGGAGTGGCAGCGGGGCAGATAAGAACGAACCCTTTCAAAAATGAAGGCTTGAAATCTCCTTATTTAGGACACATTTGATAGGAGAAAATAACCTTCCACACTAGCTCGTTGCACTGAGGGTTGGATATCAGACACTGAGATTTCAGGACCCTGATACTAAAATTTTGAAAGGTCTTTAACGTAATCCTTTAATCTGTTTACAGCTAGATACAAGAGGAAAAATCCTTATTTACAAGAGTAAACATCTACTTCCATTTCAAATAGGAGTTTAATCTGTTTAGAGAAAGGCTTGGGAGGAAATAATTCAAACTACTTTAAAGATTAAGGTTATCATCTTTTTTTCTTTTTCTCTTTTCCCTTCAGAGGAGATGGCAGGCAACCTTCAGAGGAGGCTGCACTCACTCCAATTAGCCTGAGAGTGCTTTAAATGCTCAATTATTTGACTTTGTGTAATTATGCCATGATATTCCTTTTTTGACTCCTGTATTTCAGTCATTAGTGTGTTCTGCAGCAGGGCTCAGTGCTTGACCCCTGGGGTTTCTTCTGAGTCTTTACAGAAGAGCAGCTGTGACTAAAGCCAGCCAGGATGTCCTTGCTCTCTGCAGGGGTTTCCATGCCCACCTTCTCCTGAGGACAGGAGGAATCCAATCCCATCCCTTTTCAGTCTGTTCAGCCTGGGGAAAGTGGGGAACAAGCTGGGTTTGGAAGCCCAGGTGGACATGGAGATCCTGGCAGCACTGCTTAAAGCTACACAGACACAAAGGGACCTGGTCTTGGAGGCTTTTCCAGCCTTAATGGTTCTATGGATCTACCTAACAATGTGTATGGAGAGTGTAGGGGCTGACACAGCCCAGGCTGCCTCCTCTGTTGGGGTCAAACAGTTTGCACACGTGTTCTGAGGGATCCTGCTCCCTACGGGGGACAGGGACAGCAGTGCCTGTCCACTGAGGTTCCTGACCCTTTCCTCATCGCTTTCAAACTTCCTAACCCTCTTGAAGCCAAGCCCAAAGCTCCCAGGAGCCTTGGCAGACCAAGTTTCTAGCAGGACCTCAGCAGAAGTTGCCCCATTCAGATCTCATGGCTTTCCCTCAGTCATGTCCCTTTATGTGATGCCTGAATCGTCCCCCAAATCTGTCATCCTCGAAGTGCAAGGGATGCTCTCCTGTGCCCCCCCAGCAGATCACAAAGAGCTTTGCAGGGGACCTCTCCCCATGTGTGTGTTCCCAGGCTGGGGGAGTGAGTGTCTGTGTCCTTCTGGGGCAGCTGCAAAGCAACAAGAATCAAACCCAGTTTGATCTTCAGTCTTTAAAAAGTTATTTCCTTTTCTTTTCTTTTTTTTTTTTTGCTCTCCAGGGGAGGTAAGGCAGGCATGGGGAGGGGGGGCACCAGGAATCATACTTAATAAAACAGTGAGCAAAGAATGTTTTGATTTGTTTTGAGTTTTTTTATAGGTGTGGGAAGGACCAGCTTTGTTCTGAGAGGAGGCAGAAACTCCTTGGGTTCTGCTCTGCCTGGCTGTGCTTCACCCCCCCCCCCAGAGAGGGAAACCCACAGCAGTGGATGGGTTCACCATGTGGATCTCTCTCCCTGCAGGTAAGCCTCTGCTGGGTGCCCAGGTTTCTGGGGGGGTGTGTGGCACCTGGGGTGACTCCAGGGTGGGTGCCCTCCCATGGAGCTGGGGTGCAGTAATTCCTCAGGGTTACTGCCCTGGTGTTGTGTTCTGCTCCTAACAAGAGCCAGCACCAGGCAGAAGTGGGGAAGCCTGAGGGGTCTTGCTAAGTTCCTGGTGGGCTTCAGACAGTTTTATCTCTTCCCCCCCAAAACAGCCAAGACAAAGCACCGGGGTCAGCAGCATCAAACACAAAAAATGACTCAAGCCCTGGCAAAGCTTGAAATTAGTTCTGCAAGTATGATTTGAGCTTTTGCTGACAACAACACAGAGTTGTGTCAGCATTTTGAAGCCTTTTTTGCTGCTGTGGTCTAAATGGGGGTTTGGGCTGAGACCTGGCAGCTCTGTGGATGCTTTGACATTTAGAGGTCCCTTCCAACCCAGACCATTCTAGGATGCTCTGATATCCCCCCGTGTTGTTCCAGCTGCCCCCTGCACCCCACATCTCTCTCCTGCTGGTTCAAACAAGGCCTGGCAGCATGGGAAGTGTGAGCCAGAAATGGTCATTTTGGTAACAGCCCAGTTAGGTGGCCCAGGGGGCAACATCAGGAAAACCTGGATGGAATCTCAGAGGGGGAAATTTTCACTGTACAAACATGGGAAAATTCAAACTGTACACAGAACAAACCTGTGGGAGGGTTGATGCCAGAATTCTTGTAAAAAAAAAAACACCTCAATTTCAGCTTTCCTCTTTGATGAGAATTTTGATAATTTGTGCCCATCTCAAACAAGTGCAGCTCAAGAGTTCCCCCAGAATGTGATGCAGCTCTTCCAGAAGAAGTGAGAGTCAGGAAGGTGAAAGCTAATTTCTTTGTAACAAGAGCTTAATTTAAAATAATTATTGCTCTGTTGGAGAAGCTTCATCCTTCACTGATTATTTACAATGTGAGCATTCAGATGCTCAACTAGAGCCCAAGCCTGTCAAACCAGCCTGCAGCACCAGCGTTTTATTTGGTGGAGAGGCTGAAATCTTCCTTGGAATAATCCTGCTGAAGGGACAGAGCTGCCTGAAGGGGATGGGAATAGGTCTTGCCTGGTGGACAGAGGGAGGAGAAGCCACCTTAAATTACAGCACAAACAGTTCCTACTGGAAATGGGTAACAGCCTGCAGTGAGGAGGAGGTCAGAAGAGGTGACACCTCCAGCTAAACCTGTGGCTGGCCCTTCAGAGCCATTAAGCCCTATGGGGAATGAGGTTTGGGGATGAGGGGTGAAGCCCTGGTTTCTGGAAGCCCAGGCACCCCTCACTGAGGGGCTGCTGCTTTCTGGCCCCTGGACCCCTCTGTCCCCTGGTCAACACCAAGACCAAGGTGGAACTGGAGCCTGGTGGCTTCCACATCTCCTTCTTGTCATGCTTTGGGCACTCTGGGTTAATAGAAACCTCTGGAAAGGTCAGGACTGTGTTCCCTCTGCCCAGGCTCCAACTTCCAGACCTCTGTCTCTCCAAAGCCCAGGGGTGGCTCAGAGCAGGAAACCTGTGCCTGGTCCTCCTGGGCTTTTCCCTCAGCTTTGACAAAGTGTGTTTGTGGCCATGCACCAGTGGCAGAATTAATCACACCTGACAGCCCCAGCAGAGCTCCAGCCAGCTCAGCCCTAATGGGACACCTGGAGCCCTTCTTCCCAAAGGTTAATTTATTGTCTAAACTCATTTTGGATTTTGGTGTGTCCCGTGGGTGTCTTGCTTTTTTTTTTTTATTTTTTTTAAAATGTGAGGGGCAGGCTGAGGTGACAGCAAGGTTTTCCTTCAGCCATGGGCAGCAGAGAAAGGCATCCTATGTCAGCATGGAACTGACACTCTGCTGGGGTGACACCTTCCTTCCAGGCCTGCCAGAGAGGGGGAGAGGGATGGAGATTTGTTTGGGAAATCCTTCTGCTTCCACCCACCAGCTCTGTTTGTAACCTGAGGGTATAACCCCAGGGTAGCTGTGCATGGCCCAGGCCATTGGAGCCTGGGAAAGGTTCCAGCAAGAGCTGATTTTATTATTATTATTATTATTATTATTATTATTATTATTATTATTATTATTATTATTATTGTTGTTGTTGTTGTTGTTGTTGTTATTGTTGTTGTTGATGATGATGATATTGTTATATTTTATTTTATTATTATTTTAATTTGACCAAAACTGTTACATTCTAAGTGCCATATGGTTATTCTTTCTCTTGTTATCTGAACTGCCTGGCTCCCATTCCACAAGTTCCTGAGCTCTCTGCCAGTGCAAGGTGGGAACGGGCTGGGAGTTCTGATCATGGCTCCTCCATGACCTGCTGGACAAATGCTTTGCCCACAGAATCACAGGATGGTTTGGGTTGGAGAAGGCCAACCCGTGGCCCTCAGTACCACATCTCCAGGGCTTTGTAAACCCCTCCAGAGGTGATGACTCCACCAATTGTTCCCTATCTCCAATCTAAACCCCCCCTGGGCAACTTGAGGAATGTTTTTTCTTGGTCTATCACTTGAGAGGACAGCTGACAGCTCTCACTCAACTTCCTGTCCTCTTGCCTTCCCTCTCCAGGAATTAATTCCCTGCATTGAATCCATCATCTCCAGACATCTCCAGCTCTGGCTATATGTGTTATTTCTCCTGGAATTGTGGTCTCAGGTCAGGGCTGGGGTGGGTAGGGTTTGGGGAGGACTTCTGCAGGAGTTGGCTTTGGAATGGTCAGCAGAACTGGCTCTCCTGGCCACCAGGAATGGCCAGAGGTGTCACAGGCCCCCACTGTAAAGGCTCAGTGTGCAAATCTTGTGCTTAACTTGAATTCTCTGGGATTTAAGTGCACACCCCCAGCAAAGGATGTGCTGAGGCTGAGAGAGGAGCACAGTTCAAGCAATGCCTGGAGGGCATAACCCATTCCTCTGGCTGAATGTTCACTGGAATAAAACCTTTTCTTCAAGAAAAAAAAAAAAAAAAAAAAAGGAGAGACCTCTCTCACCTTCTCTGCAACAGAGTGTGGATTTTCCTTATGTGTCTACCACCAGTAAAAAGGGAAAAGTCCTGGAAAAAGCATCCTCCAAGGTCTCTTTGTGCATGTCCTCCTTCCAGCATGTCTTCCCTTTTTAAATGCCTTCTAAACCCACCTCCTGGCTTGTCTTCATCATGCTCCCAGTCCCTCTCCTTCTCCAGAAATAAATCTGAATGTCTCTTGAACTCATTTATAGTGCTGGGTTGCCTTCCCCAGCCTAACTCATTCCATATGGCTGCTGCTCTTTGCATGGAGCAGTTCTGCCTGGGTTCCCTCATTTACTTCCAAGATTCTTAATTTTATGAACAATTTCCTAACAATCAGATCAATTAGAATGTGGAAAAGTCCTCCAAGGGAAGTGGTAGGATCCCTGTCACTCAGTGTAATGCAGATTTGGGCCAGACAACGCAATTCCTCCCGGGAAGAGTCCCTGGGATGGGCTGATCTAACCAAGCAGACGTTTTCCATCGTTGCATTCCTGGGGCCTGATCCTCCTCCCAGTGACACCAGTGGTTTCCTGGGGGAGAGGCTGGGATCCCTCTGCCCATCGTGCCAGGGTTTGCCTTTTTCCAGGGATACAAAACCACTTTGGGTTATTTCAGCTCGCTTTCACAACTGGAGCTGCTGCTCTGCTGCTGCTGGTTTTTTTTATTTTCTCTTTTTTCCTTATTTATTCTGAGTAATGCCTGACACATGCTTATTTCATGCTTCATACCCATACATTTCAGCAAAAGGCAAACAGAAAGTATGAAACCAATACAGTTTTAATGGATCAAATACCATCCTACTAAAAAAACCCCACAATTTTCAAATCAGGGGTTTTATTGAAACAGACTTTCACTCAGAGCAGTGTCCTACTGAAACCCGAGGGCTTTTCAGACCCTCGTCCAACAGCCTCTTTTATTTCCCCATCTCAAACAGGTAATTTTCCAATCAGACCTATTAAGCCAAATGAATTTACTTTTACCAGAAATATATAATTACAAGAATTATCCCCAAACCAACGTATTTTTTCAATCCTCCGCCTGTTAACTCAAACCACAGAGATCTGCAGGCAGGAATTCTTTCGGAGACCAATGGGGGTGTATTCCAAACAATGCATTCTTATTCAAATTCATATACATTTTAATCAAAAAAATCTTGGATTATCTGCAACCAATATCTTTGGAAGTCAGCCCCTTTCATGCCGTGGCAGTCAGCCCCTTTTGCTCACCCCCAGCTGGGCATGGAATCAATCGAGCACGGGACGGACCGCGCCGCCTAATGACTTTGATACCATAACACAAGCAAGTCATTGTCAGGCCATCTATAACCAATGCCTTTATTGCTGATATTTACCAAAGCAAAACAGATTTTTATTGAAAACAGGAGGGAATACCCAGAGAGAACAGTTTTGTTGGGGGTTTTTTTTTTGGTTTTTTTTGGTCCTCACATGGTTGAAGAGGGTCGGGGTGGAAGGGTGGAGGAGCAGAGGGCAGTGCTCCATGGAGAGCACGGGGTGCTTGTGGCATCTTTGTGTTGGAGGCTCTCACAGGGTGGTACACCTTCCATAACCTCAAAAAAACCCACGAGAGGGGGAGGTTTTATGGGAAACTTCCTTGGGACCAAACCCACAAGATGGGGAGGTTTTATGGGAAACTTCCTTGGGACCATCTCCGGGGCTGGCTGGGAAGCTTCTTCCAGCTGGAAGCCAGCAGAGATCCACCTGCCTGGAGCTGGTCCCAGCCCTGCTGGATCCTCTCCATCTCTCCCATGTGGCTGCTGACAGGAGCTATGTCTGCTCTGGGCTTTCACTTCTCTTGGCTAAATGACAGATTCTCCTTTCTCCAGGGCATCCTGGAGCTCTTCTCTCTGCTGCCTCTAGCTCCAGCTGAGCTTCCTTGCACATGGACGACCAAATTACTGATTTGGCTTTTAAAAAAAGGTCTCAACAGAGCCTTATAAAGTGGCAATAAAGCTTTCCTGTCTGGGGTAGATTTAGGCCATGTGAGATGTCCCCTCAGCTGTCCACCTTTCCCTGCCTGTGATTCCATTGCTGGTTCCCATGCTCATGGATCTGCCCTGGCTTTCCCAGTCCTCCCAAAGGGACAGAGGGGAGACAAGGACCTCCACAGGACAGGTCCTCTGAGCCTGCCTTGGCTTGGGCCACCCCTGGGAGATGCTGGCCATCCTCCAGGACTGCAGGGATACCTGTGGCTGTGTGGGCAGCCGAGGTCCACAGCCTCGGTCTCCATCCTCCTGGTGGCTTTTCCCAGGGGCTGATGGAAGGGCTGATGCTGGGGTCCCCACAGGCAGTGGGGTGGCTGGGAAGTTCCTGGATAAAGTTATCCACTCCTCTCCTTGCCCCTTTGTTTGCTGAGAGCCTGAGCAGGCTTGGCAGTATTCTGGTATTTCAGCAAAATTCAATATTAATTTTCTCCTAAATGCTCTATAATTTTATTTTATTAAAACTTTTACAAGGAGAGAGAGAGGGTTTTCTTGCACCATCCCAAATGGGTGCCAATAAAATCTTTATACCCTACCACAGGCTCACGTACTCCACGCTTGCAAAGAAAAACACATTATGCAGAGAAATTATTTTTTTAAAAATACATATATTAAAGAAAGGATATAAAACTTTATTGGAGCTGTATTTCCTACTATTCTATTTCAGAAAGCTAACTTTCTCAGGTATTAGTCAGCAAGCATACAGTCCTGGAGGGGAGGAAAGAGGGAAATAAACCTTTAGGCAAAGGTGGGGATCTCTGAGAGCAGTTCCAATAACATTTACTGTGAAAGCAATACCCTGATTTTAACGTCTAGGGCCTTAGGAACTGAGAGGGAGTTGGAGGAAAACCACACGGGCATCTGCCCCTGGTTTGCCAGCCCCTGCTGGGATGGTGGGAGATGGTGGGAGATGATGGGACTGCCCAAAATGCAAGCAGAAGAACTTTCCTCACAGTTTGTTTTTTTTTTTTTCATCCCAGAGCTTTTGCCATTGCTGAGGACAAAGTGTGCCGTTGCCATCAACAAGACCCCTGAATTTTGCTGTACAAGGTTCCCCTAAATTCACCTGGAATCCAGCCCAGCTGCCCAGTCTTTACTGGGAAAAGTTGTTTACAGCTGCAAGCTGGGCACGGGCAGCTCAGGCAGCCCTCTGGCAGCACTTCTTCACACAAAGCTTTAATAGTTGATAATGTTATTTAATAAAATCTGTTACAAGGTTCTTAAATAACTCTTTATGGCCCTTTTATGATTTATGTCACGACACATAACCCCGGGTGTATATATTTTATGTTATTACAGATGTGTAAACTGATATTAATTGTACACATTTTCCCCTGAAGCATAAGAACTACTTTTTTTTTTTTTCTCTTTTTCCCCTGGCTATATAACTAGACATATAATAATTTCTACAGCAGGTAAAACCAGCACACATAGAAAAAAAGAAAAAAGAAAAAAAAAAGGATGAAAAATGTTTGTGCAGCTCTGCCTTTCATTTTAAATGAATATAAATGTTCGTATATGTCATAAATTTAAGCTGCAAGTAAATTACTGCCAAGTTCTGAGCCCATCTCATGTTTGAATCCTGGGGTAAAATAGAAAACATTTGTTGGATCAGTCTGCTGAAAGCAGCAAGGAAATGATGTAATGTTTGTGAAATATGCAGTTTTGATACAATCCAATTAGCACTCCTGGTTGCTCTTATGCTGGGGGACCCATGTCCTGAGGACACGTGAGAAGGTCCCAAAGCTACAGCCCCGGGAACTCCATCCCAGCACTCAGAACCTGCAGAGTTCTCCATCCCAAAATCCATCTCTGCAAGTGCTGATCCCAGGTGAGGCAGTCCCAGTGTCAAAAAGGAGGAGGTTAAAGCCAAGATACCTTTCCCTTTAACTACGATTTACAAAACATTTCAGCAGCTGGAACAAGGGACATTACTTGAGATTATTTCCTTATGATATGTATTCAATTTGTTATAATTCAAACTATTATTGTTTTCTCTTCTCTTTCATCCCCATCTTTCTCTTCATTTGTTAAGGAAAAAAAAAAATTAAAAATCCAAATATGTCATCAATATTTCATGGCATTAAATGAACTGCCTACCCAGGTAGGGCGAATCAAGTGAATATTTGGAGTTTGCCATTATGAGGAATAAAAGTGAAGCCTGAAATCAAAGACTGGTGCAGCTTTACCCCAGGCTCTGAGGATGGTGCTGGAGGATGCCCACACCTCTGTCTGCAGCCTGACATGGAGAAAGCTTGAACTCACCTTAAATATTGTGCTCAAAGTATCTGTCCTGGCATGGCACGGGGACACCAGGCTGACTGGAAGCTTTAGAAACCAGTCCAGGCTGTAGAAACCATCCAGAGGATGCTGGCAGATGTTCTCACAGCTGGATCCAGGAGCCACAAGCCTTGTTCTCATCCCTGCCCCAGGACATCTCTGCTGTCCTCCCACCCTTCTCCGTGCCCATACCAAGGATGGAGCCTCAGGGATCTCTCCCCCCAGGGAGCCTGTGAAAGAGCTCCTCACCAAGCTGATAATGGATTTGTTGGCTCCCTAGCCCAACCAGACACTAAAAAAGACCCAGCACATGTTGAACTACAGCTTTTTTTGGTGGGGAAAAATAAAAGCCGAACCATGTCGTGTTGGGTTGACCTGAACCATCATCCTTGATGGAAATGTGAAGTGCTTTGTCTAACTAAGCTGAGTTATTTAACTCTTTTGCTCTAACTTTTGTCTTTTAATTTAGGTCAGTTTAGAAATAAACAGATGCTGTTTAGAAACAAAAGGCTTAAAGGTTTTGCTTGGGAAATGTCAAATTTTTTAGCAACTGGAAAGTGAAATGTTTTGACATTTACAAAAAAAAAAATTCAAATCCATGCTTTTTTCTAGCTGAAATCAATGGATGGGATGCAGTTGACCTGAAAGTGTGAAGTTTCCTTTTCTTCTAAAACTCCATTTTTAAGTGAAATTACTTTCTGTGCAAAATAAAATGCTATGGCCAAGTGTAGCTTTTTTCCTCCATGAAAGGGCAGCCTCCTCTGCAGGATGCCCAGGTGCCCACAGGAACAGGGCACTTACAGCACCAGGGATCTTCCCTTTCCACCCAGCACCTATTGGGAATTAACAAAAATGCATCTGTCGATCACCAGGCAGGAGGGGATTGTCTTCAGAGTTAAGGACCTTGGCCTCACACCAGTTGCAAACCTCTTCCAGTCCCTTCTTCTTCCTCCCGTGGGCCCTCGCTGACTTTTCCCTGGACAAACTAGAGCTGGGAGAGCTCTGCCCTGGTTGGGGCTGATTTTGGTGGTGTTTGCTGTCTAGATGCAGTTCTGGAAGTGCTCCTTGTCTCCTCCCCACTGTCTGTGCCCATTACACATTGGCTGCTTGCTCCATCCTGACTTTGTGTCCCTGGATTTCCAGCAGCATGGGCTGCAGCTGGCTGGCACAGCACACACTTCAGAAATTACCAGCTGGTTAGAAGTGTGCTTGGACAATGGGGAGAGACAATGGCAGAGATAAAAAGGAGTAAAAATCATGTCTGCTTTGAGGGAAGAGAGCACAGTGCCAGCCCACACGGCCCCGAGCCTGCATTTTCCATGCCTGGTCCAGCCAAACACTTCTCTGGACTTCATCACAACTGATTGGGATGAGTGTGAGAGAAACAAAGCTCAGGAGGCAGCAGCCCCTTCTGCTGCACAGACACTGAGGATTTCTTCCTCTGATGAGATCCCCCTGCAGTGCCCACCACCAGAAGGACACGGAGCTGCTGGAGCCAGTCCAGAGTTGGTCCTGGAGATGCTGGGAGGACTGGAGCAGCTCTGGAACCAGGGGGAGAGAGTTGGGGGTGTTCAGCTTGGAGGAGAGAGAGGAGAGGAGAGGAGAGGAGAGGAGAGGAGAGGAGAGGAGAGGAGAGGAGAGGAGAGGAGAGGAGAGGAGAGGAGAGGAGAGGAGAGGAGAGGAGAGGAGAGGAGAGGAGAGGAGAGGAGAGGAGAGGAGAGGAGAGGAGAGGAGAGGAGAGGAGAGGAGAGGAGAGGAGAGGAGAGGAGAGGAGAGGAGAGGAGAGGAGAGGAGAGGAGAGGAGAGGAGAGGAGAGGAGAGGAGAGGAGAGGAGGCTGTAACAGGGAGACCTTAGAGCACCTTCCAGTGCCTGAAGGGGCTCCAGGAAAGATGGGGAGGGACTTGGGACAAGGGCCTGGAGGGATGGGATGAGGGGGATGGTGTTAAGGTGCAAGAGGGGAGATTTACATTAGATCTTTGTAAGACATTTGTTGTGAGGGTGCTGAGCCCCTGTGCCAGATTTCCCAGAGAAGCTGTGGCTGCCCCATCCCTGGCAGTGTCTCAGCCAGGGTTGGATGGGGCTGGGAGCACCCTGAGCTGGTAGCAGGGTTTTGGAACTGGATGATCTGTAAGGTCTCTTCCAATCCAAAGCAGTCTGGCATATCAAGACGAATCCAGACTGGCTGACATGGTTTGTCCTCAGCCTACCCCATCCTGTGGAACCACATATCACAGAGACCTTTGGTTTCAGGGTGGTGGGTGGGATTTGTAATGGTAAAGTACCAACTGCAAGTTAACTTGGGCACCACCAAGTGCTGGTGCTTGGTCTCAGCCCGGGTTAGCCCGGGGGGGCTGGGGTGCTGCCCACGTCCCTCCCCAGACAGGCAGAAGGACAATCCCTGAGCTCCTGGATGCTGGGAAAGTTTACTGTGGAAACTGATACCTCCCTAAAAGTCCTCCTGCAGGGCGGTGTCACTGGAGGCAGGGCCGGGTCAGGGGATTACTGCCTGCCGTGTGCTCATTGTCCTCCTGAGCACGACTGAATGGAGAAATTTAACCCCGAGGAGATAAGGAACCGCCCTGTCCCTACTGCCACTCCTTATTAGCATTTCCCATGAAGCTGCCAGGTGTTGGTTTAAAGGGTCTTTTAACAAATTATCAGGATATCTGGCTCCTTCCAGGTGCTGAGTGTCTCTGTGCCTCTTGGTCATCAGCTAAGAAGAAGAAGAAAAGTTTTAATTACCTCTAACTCTCATTCCAGGGGCACTTGGAGCAGGGCTGGCGGGTGGTGGGCCCCACATCTCAGACTCCACAATCCATCCTGGGAAACAAATGTTGCTCCTCAGACAACCCCAGCTCTCAGGGAAGCGTTTCTCCACTTCTCAGGGTGTGCATCCGTGTTTTTCCTTCAAAGTGGGATTAAAAAAGGTAATAATTGCATCAGTTTAGTGTAATGTTGATAATGCTTATACCAGCCCATACCAAAAAATATGAAAAATCTACATCACCTTAAGATTATACCAGTTAGTCCATCTAGAAAACAGCTGTCCCTTTTGCCAGCTTTTAAGGGTAGATGTTTTCCACACACTCACCCAGGCTGCCTGGTGTAGGCCAGCAAATTTCCCAGCTGATGGCAAGAAGTGATCTGGAACTGCTTGCCTGGTCAGGTCCTTATGCAAAATGTGATCCTGGGTATCACAGCATCGTGGGGCTCTGCTCCCAGACTACATCTGCCCCATCTCCTTGGCTGCCACCACTGAGGGGCAGAGAAAACCATGGCCTGGTGGTACAGATGGGTTCACCAGCAGTGCTGGGCTCTGCATCTCAGGCTGCCCTGGAATAAGAGGATTTGGTGGGCTGTGTTTCAGCCTCTGTCTTCACCAAAGGCTGCAGACCTCAGATCTAGACTTTCATTTCCCCATTCTGCAGCAGATGCAACCCATCCTGCTGGGGGGAGGCAGCTGCTGCCATCACAAGAGGCCAGCACACAACAGCCTATCAGTTGCACTGTGCAGGATGCTGGGCAATTTAATAGCCTGCTTTCATTCGGGAAAATTCATCCAGCCTAAGTATTTTTCCATCTTCTGCTCAACCTGGTTTATGATTTATCAATTACTGATTTCACGTACACCACGGGTTTCACTGTTTCACTCTGTAAATCATATTCCTGGCTGAGGAAATGGTGGTGGTGGGTTTACAACTGGGGGAAAGAAAAAAAAAAAAAAAAAAAAAAAAAAAAAAGGAAAAAACCCCCAAACCCAAACAAATAAAAAAACCTAACAAACCCCAACCAACTCGTCTCTCTATCTCGTATCTCCAAAAGGCATAATGCTGTAAAAGATTTAAAGCATCATTCACAAGAGATGCCATTCAGCAGTGAGTCAGAAGACTCGCAGGATGCTTGTGAGGTTAGAGTGACCTTCGGAGGATAAACTGTATTAAGTATTAATCTTTCCTACAAATAAACCCGATTTCCATCAATAGGCAGCTTTTTTTCTTTTTTTTTCTCCCCCTCTGCCCCCCCGTTTTTTGGAGCAAACCTCTCCCCATCGCACCCCTGGTGTGTCTCCTGCTCCTGCCCTCCCATTCAAACACTTTTCATTGACCATGGGAGGTTTGTGGGCGTCTCCCCCAGAGACTGATTTTTCTGTGAAGCACTTTACTGAAACGTTGCCTGAAAAAACAAACATGGAGCTGAAATCCCTCTCCCGCATCCCGAGGGGACATCTCCATTCACCCGGGCTGGAATTGTCACAGGCACTGCCAAATTGAAGTTAACATTTTGTAATTCTTTTCTTTTTAATCTCCCATTGTATCCCATCCTGGCCAAAGCCTTCAGAAAGCCCAGACTCGCCGGGTAAGATCCTGACTTTCAGCAGCAGAACCGAACCTTCCCTGGGCTTAATGAGGCCACGGGCTCTCCCCGTGCCTCTCACAACTTTATTTATGTCAGGGTTTAATGAAGGATTGTCTAACACCGATGAGTAACTGGCTCCAAATGAGACCGAGATCCCTGCGGGGCTGAGTGGAAACGGGATACCAGGCTGGGTCTGTCCCAAAGACTGGGGCTTTAGGAGGAAAAATAGGGCGAAAAGGCACTGACTCACCTAGGAATTTTAAGCAGGGTGGTAAATTTTGCTATTTTTGCAGTGTCGCTTCTCAGCATCCGCGGCATCAGCAGGGAATTGCTGCTTTGCAGAAATAACCCCAAAAAGCAGCAAAGTCTCAGAAGAAACCTGCGGCAGAAGAGGGAAAAGCTGAAGCCCACCACAAACCCCTCTGCTTACCCCTGGCAGCCGCTTTTTAGGGCCGGTAGTGTTATCGATCCATCAGCATCTAATCAATAGGGACCAATTTAATGAGCTGATGTGATAATTGAGTGGGGCTTTATGGGTTCAGGCTGCAACATGACCGCTGGTGAAAATAGGGTTTGGCTTGAGGTTTTTAACGTGGAGAATAAACCTTTCACAAAAACAGGATCGCTCGTTAAAGTTGATGATGTTGTGGAAAACATCTCGGCCTCAGAAACACACGGCCTCTGCTCTTTAAAGAAGTGGATCAGAAAACATTATCAAGAACCTTAGCGTGGTCTGGGTTTTTTTTCCGCTCTCTGCCAGGAACCAGTCGGTTGCAAAAGCTTTCAAATGGAAACAAGTTAGAAATTTAAAAAATGTTCGCAAAAAAAAGACATTTTCACTTTTCAACCGACTCTGTTATTGATTTTCCAGGCTGAATAAGGAATGCTTGTTGAATTTTATGGAAACTGATAGTGGGACTATATGAAACTGGCCATAAAAGATAACAGATTTTGTTTTAAAGTCAGATAAAAGTTACAGTCCCATGTTATTTGGCATATGAATTTCCTATGATACCAATAAAAATGTTAGTTATAAAGCATTTCCTGAGGAATGGTTGTAACCCCCAAATGATCATGCTTATTTGCTGAAGAAAATAGGTTTTATCCCGAAACAATAAACCTATGCAGATTTATTAACCTGGGAACCTTACAGCCATTGCCTCCACCAACCCGCTTCCAGCTGATGGAATTAATAACGCTGATATAATGAAAAATATCTTTTACACTCCCAAACCATCGCCTGCATCATGTCACACATAAAGGAGTTTACTTAGCAGCCCTTTAGCTCCCTTCTCCCCCTTCTCCGCAGAACTCTTCATTCACAATGGGTTGGTTCTATTTAAATGCTGATATTTGCTGTGTCTCATGTTACTGCAGCACTATTCCCTCTAGATGAATGAAAGCCGAGCAGGAACTAACAAGAAAAAGACTTGGAAAATGAAAATGAGAAAGCCTCGAGAATGCCTTTCGTGCTTTCCAGGTGATGGCAAGCGAGCCCGAGAGGCGCCTGCCGCCCCTCCGAACCCCCCCGAGAGCCTCAATCCCTCAGCCCAGGGGATTCAGCCCCGGGAAATAAATGGGGAGAGGGTTAAACGGAGAGGGAAGCGGGGAGAGGGTTAAACGGAGAGGGAAGCGGGGAGAGCCCCTCGGAGCTCCCCGGGAACCTGCCCTGCTCGGCCCAGCAAGCAAACTTCCACCAGCAGCTTTTTCTCCTAAGCCAACGCAGTTTTTCACCTTATCACACAA
Source organism: Phaethornis superciliosus (assembly GCA_023637945.1). Taxonomy (NCBI): domain Eukaryota; kingdom Metazoa; phylum Chordata; class Aves; order Apodiformes; family Trochilidae; genus Phaethornis; species Phaethornis superciliosus. The sequence goes on along the minus strand of JAJQWJ010000003.1, from coordinate 791,909 downwards.
TGTGATAATTTTATTTTGGAGGTGTCTGGCTCGCTCACCCTCCTGTCAGCTGCTGCAGGGGGGGGGGTGGAAATATCTGGGGAGGGCACAGGTTATGCTGAGGGCTCACCTTGGAGAGAGAGGGGAAGATCCTGATCCTGCCCCTGCCAGCTGAGCCCCAGCCTCGCTGTAGGAAACCTTTCCAGCCTCTGCACAGATAAGCTGCACTTGGAAGAATAAAGATTTTACTTTTTTTTCCCTAACATCGCTTTTAATCTGTGACTGTTTTACCCCGAACCCAGCCAGCGCTGTCTAACTCACCTCATGTTTCCAAAGGCTGCAGACCGCCAGCCCAAGCAGCAGCAAGCTCCAAAATCCTATTCCTCTCTCAATAATTATATTGGTGCCTTCACATCCTCGGGAGGGGTGGAAGAGCTGTCAGAGAGCTGCGGGAGGCTACCCTGACCCCATTCCACCTTCCTGGGTGAAGAGAAAGAGGGTTGGGACAAGGTTTTGGGGAAGGTCTGGCCCCATTATTCCCGGGTTCGGGTCAAGGAGACACGGATGGAGCTGAAGGATCCCCCCGGAGGTGCTGGGAGCAGGCACCGCCGCAGCCAGGGAAAGCCCAGCCAGGCACTTCACCCCCTCCCAAACCAGCAGCCACCCACCTGAGAAGTGATGCCCGCAGGCGGGAGGGCGAGGGTTAACCGAGGAACCCGGGTTTTGCACAAATCAGCACATTCTGCTCCTCCAAAAGCCTGCAGCTAAATACAGAGAGGGGTGCCCGGGCTGAGCGGGACCTGAGTCCTAGGGGCCACGGATTAAGCCAAACAGCATGTTTTGGGGTAATTAGTGTTTATAATCAGTTTGTAAAGCCAAAGTGACTCCAGATCACAAGGCACTCAAGAAGAAGAAGAAAAAAAAATGTAGAAAAGCTTTTTTTTTTTTTTTTAAACTTTGTGCATGCATGCAAATGCCAAATTAACATCTGCATACAATATATGCTCTGGTCAGACCCAAAATATTGTTGTGGTTATGGTCAATTCACTTAAAAGCCTATATGTTTAAAACCTCACATTAGTATGGATGAAATGTTTTCTGCTCCTTTAACTTTTTTTAGGCTTGAGGGTTTTTTAAAGTTAAAGTTTCGCATTAATGGTACTTATAAACCACAGCTGTTTCCCTGCACTGGGTAACAATAGTGTTTTATATCTGAGCGAGTTTGGAAATCTTCATGCTTACTCAGTTCTTCCAAAACCCTAGAGCAACCCCACTTGTTCCTCGAAATGGAAGAGGTATCCATCGTGTTTGCAAAAACAATTAGATTCTTGACAGCTTTTCATAAAGCTGATGCTTTGTTATTGCTGCAGAGATGAGATGAGATGAAATACAATCTCAGAGTCAGATGAAACTTGACAATTTTGGCTAAGGGACCTTTTTTATTCCCCCTCCCCCTCTGCCCCCCGTGTTGTTGCTGTGCAGAAGGGGAGGCTGAAGGGGTGACTTTGCTTGCAGGGGTGGGTGCCCAGGGATGGAGGCATCCCAGCCCTTGGAAAGGGGAGCACTGACCCTTCCCTTGCCAGGGAGTGCCAAGCCCCAGCGGGTTGGCACTGCTTGTATTATTTGTAGCACCTACTCCTGCTATCCCAGTGAAAATATAAGTTCTAGGAGCTCGAGCCAGTCAGGCAGTCTCTGGGTGAAGCCACCAGGCCAGGTCCCCTCTCAGGAGCAGGAACCAAAGCTCTGCAACCACCTCGCTGCTGTGTCACACCAGGCTCCTTCCCACCTGGTTGTCCTCACCAATGCAGGCTGCAGACAAGGCTTGGAAGAGCACTTTTTCCTCCCAGGCTCTTCCCATTATATTGTGTTCATTTTTCCCTGTCCTCTTCTGACCCTGGCATGGCAGGAACTGCACTGAGCCACCCTGTGTCCTGCAAGGCTGCTGTGCTGCTGCCCATCTCCAGCAGCTGGGGATCCATCCATCCATCCATCCATCCATCCATCCATCCATCCATCTCCTGCATCATCCTGCAGGCACCCTCCAGCTTGGCTGGGCACCAGGGGTAGCCCTCAGGAGAAACTGGTGGTCCAGCTTTGGTGGCTCATTTCCTCCTTGAAGTGGCATGTACATGGTAGGAGCAGGAAAGAGAAGGGGACATTGATAAGGAAGTTGGTGGTGATGCACACCCAGGCTTGCTGCTTGTCTTTAGGCCATACAGCAAGAGCCACTCAGGACTCAAGCCCAAGCAGCCAGGGGACTCCTTGCTTTAGGCTCTGGGTGTTAGAGCCTGGCTTGGAGAGACCTGGCTTTGCTTTGGGGGGTCACTGGTGGACCCCACTGATGGCCAGAGGTGTGTGCTGCCAGAACAAAGACATAATCCTGACAGAAGATTTTTTTTCTCACTTTCCAGATGATTATGTAGCGGGGTTTTTTTTGCCTTGTCTTTCTCAGCACATTTCATCTCTTTCTTCAGATCTTCAGTTCTCCAGGAGGGGTTTGGAAGTGGCCTCATTTGTAACCTGACCTCACTTCTTGTCGTGTTTGCATCATGGGCTCTGGGGCTGTGCTAGGATGCTGGCAAGTATCTGACTTCAAAATGCAACTGTCTGGCAACCCAGAGGAAAAATAATAGGCAAATATTCCACTGGGTTCAGAGCGTTTCTGTGGAAAAGGGGTGAAGATTCATGGCACAACGCAACTGAAACCAAGATTGCCCCGGGTTGCCTGGGTCCCCGTTGTTTCTGGCAAGCCCAGCCATTTTCTCCCCTGGGTGAGATCCTAAGGGCCTGCAGAAGCTGCAGGCTGAGAAATGTGAGGAGATGGGGTTGCTGTTTGCCACAGATCCAAATCCTGCACATCTCCCCAAGCTGCACATCCCAGGAGCTTGATGTAGACACGAGAGGGTCTGGGTGGAGGCAACCACAAGAGAGACAACCCTCCTAAGAGAGCAGCAGGGACTGCTGAAGGCAGTAGCAGAAGCCATCCTTGCCTTTATGGGGGGAGCATGGAATTTACAGGGGGAAAAGAGGCATTTAGCAGCCACCTGATGTGTGAGCTGGTCCTCCAACCTTCTCACATCCTAACTTGTGAGGACCTCCAGGACCAAGCTGCTTTCTGACCCACCACCATCATCTTTGTGCTCATAGCCTACAGCAACCATCCAGCCCTGTGTCCTCCTTCCCCTCAAGATAATAAATATGAAATGTTTCATCACAAGTAACATGTTCCTGCTGCCTCCCCCAGACCAGCTCCCAGCAGCCTTTGTCATAAACATTCTTTGTGCTAAAATCAAAACACTTACCTGGCGTTAGATCTCGTGCCCACAGGAAGATGTGTCCTCACTGGCTCAGTGGAGTTGCACAAGAAAAGAAGATGCAGGCCTCTGTAGATTTAGCAGTATAATCTCTATTAATCCCTCCTTTCTTCAAGAGACTCTTCAAGGGCTTAGGGCTTTCCATGTGTGTAGGCATCTGCAAGGTTGAAACCGAAAGATGTTTCAGCCAGCCCTGAAATGAAAAACGTAAATATGAGCTATTAAAAACAGATCTGCTCCAGAGAAGAACTTTGACATTGCCACAAATCTGAAGAAGAAAGGGAGAAGTCTGGCATCTAAATTGGGGATGACTTCACTTTCTGAGAACCCAGTGCCAGAACGGTGCTGTCTCTGGGAGAGCTTCAGCAAAAGCTTTTGTCATCTCTGCCAGGTTAAGAGAACGCTGAGATAAAAAGCACTTTTATAGTGATGCTGCAGGACGGGGGGCAGGGGAGGGGGCTTTACATTCACATCTGCATTATCAAGACAAGACACAGAGGATTTGCCATCTTTATGCAAGTCATCCATCTTCCACCCCCAACTTGCCCCAGAACCCACTGACACACAGTGTTCCTGATGGAGACCCCAAACACAGTTTTCCTTGGCGTCCCAGGAATGCTGTCCTGAAGGTTCAGCTCAATTTTTTTGCTTCAATTTATCATCACCAGCTTTCTACAAATGACCCAGGAGAGCCTTTGTTAAAGCTCTGCCACTGCTGCTCTGCTTTAATCCCTCTCCCACCTCCATCCATTTGGGCAGGGGAGGTCTCCAAAATGACAGAATAAAACAAAATCTTTCAGCAGCACTCACCTGGAGAAGACCTCCATATGGAGGGCACTCTTTGTAGCTCTTCCCTGCAGGGATCCTGGTTGTTCCCTTGCAGCATTCCCTGTCCTGGGCAGGAGGCAGTGATCCACAGGTGTTCCAGAGAGCTGGCAGGGCACGGTGGCCCCAGGTCACCTCTGTGAGCACTCCTGGCTGCAGCAAGGTGATAATTTGTGGAGAAAAGAGCAGGTCACATCTTCACCCTGGAGCCCAGGGAGGAAATCAGGTGTTCTTCAGGGGTCTGCAGTAGGCAGAGCTCTCACTTTCTCTCATGCTTTCTTGTGTGTGCATATGTATGTGTGTATATATATATTTATATATATATGTAGATTACAGAATGGTTTTGGTTGGAAAAAAACTTTAAGATCATCGTGTCCAACTATGAACCCATCACTGCCACCACTGAGTCTGTGTCTATAACCACACACACGTGTATCTGTATCTAAGTCTATGCATGTGTATAAATAATCTTTGCCCACTCCCCAGCCTCAGGTGGTTGGGCACATCAATTCCTGGCTCCTAACCAGCCCAGGTCTAACTGCCACCCACTGCTGGTGACCTTGGCTCAAAAAAAAAAAAAAAAAAAAAAAAAAAAAAAAAAAAAAAAAAAAAAAAAAGAAGCAGAAAGGGAGATATTTAAATTCAGCAAATTTCTAAACCAAGAGTTTTGGACACATCTTGCTTACATCTACTTCTCCTGACATTTGTTTTCCACCAAACCAAGAGAATTTATAAAAATATTTCAGTCCCGTCTGCATTCATGCCCAAAACCTAACTTCATTCAGACTTTTTACTTTCAGCTCCAAGCCAGCTGGCACACATAGGGTTATGTAAAACAAAGGGGTTTATTCTCTCCTGGCCTGCCATCAGCATTCCCTGATCTCCAAGGGCATCACCTCTCCTCCAGCCAGCTCCTGTGGTCCCCTGCTCCATGCAGTGACAAAGAAACCAAAGCAAGGTGGGACATGCAGGGACCTTGTCCAGAGATGGGCTGGGCATGAGGACAACCCAGAGCTGTTGGAGACACAAACCTTGTGGGATCTTCTCCTGCCAAACATCTGCAAGCCCCACTTCCACAGCACGGCCTGGTTCTAACCAGAGTGATGGTTTGAAATCTTTATGATTATTCACGTGCTACAAAAGGAAAACTAAATCTGTGGGGGCTCCATCAGCAAAGCTCCAGTAACAAGGCACAAGTCCTTGACTGGTTCTGTAACCTTCTCCATCCTCCTCCCTACCCTCCACAGGAACAGTGCCAAAGATAAATGGGGCAGGTAGAGCTGATGGAAACAGTTTCAGCCTGGGGTTTTGGGTTTTCCCCCCTGTCAGGAACAGCCATTTCACCACCATGGACATGTTCTGAGGAATGGGATCGATTTTGACAAAACTGTCGCTGAAGAAGTGTCAGGGCAGATTGCTTCCACCCTCTCACTTTGTTCCCAGAAATTCAAAAAGTTCCTCTCCAATCAAGTCCAATTTTCTCTGGATTATGTCAGCCTGCCTGTGCAGGGAGAAGTTTGCTGTGAGGTCAGATCACAGGGAGGCAGAGCAGCACCACAGGTCACTCCCCTTGAGCATTGGTTTTATTTTGGGATTTGCTGGGGGTTCTTTGCTCCCAACACCTCTCTATAATGGGAAACAAGGGATGTGGGGTAGATGCTGAGCTCTCCCAGTTTCCCCAGGGATTGTCCTCTGGGGACACCCATTCCCAGCTCCAAGACAGTGATACTGTGGCCACCATTGCCAGCCTGGGCAAAACGAGGTCTTTTTTCCTCCTTTTCTCAGCACTGAGTGACCCATTACAGCTGGAGCTCATCTTCCTTCCTCTTCTCACTATGTTCTTCCCCAATGATCAAAAATCACTCTTGGAAAAGTGCTTTTTGTGGCAGATTTCACCCCGATTTGCAGATTGCCCATTGCATTTCCAACTAGAAATGTATGAATCACTAACTGGGAGTGCCTGGTGAGCTCAGCAGCATCTCTGGCTGCTGGGGCCATGGGTGCTCATGCCCTGCTGCCAGCACCCACCCCAGGACCCAGTTTTGCTCCCATAAATGCAGTGATGGTTTGGCTTTGCAGTTGCTCTGCCTGCAGCAGAAATGCTGCTGGGCAGGGAAATGGGGGACAGGCTTGGGGACAGCTGGACCTACACAGAGCCTGTCCAGCAACTCTGAAATGACATTGGTCAGGACAGAGAACTGACCCACAGCTTCCCTGGGAAAGCTCCTCTCAGGAAGGACCAGGGGGCAAGGAAGAGAGCCACCAGCATGCAGAGGCCTGAGATACATCCAGTGGGTGAAACAAGCTCCCAGAAAAGTTGGACTTTTGATTTTTTTTTAATGAGAAACTCCCTTCCCTAATCATGTGTTAAAAATGCAGCGTTTTAAAAGAAAAAGAAAAGCTACTGAGAGCCAAAGAGACAAGAACAGAACAGAAACCAGACACCTGACTGCACCAAAGCCACTGCACCATCACTGGGAATTTGCACACTGCTCCTCTCTCTGAAGCACTATCCCATGGACCAGCACCATCCCATGGCTCAGCACAGCACCCCAGCCCTAAATACCTGGATAAGAGCAGGTTGTTCTCAGGGCTGGGATACACTCCACGTGTCCATTTGTTCCCAGATGGGGATGCAGAACTTTCTTCTGTGGCTGCTGGGAGGCATCTGTGGAACCATAGGGTCTCCCTCTGGTGGCAAAGCCCACCTGTGGTGTGTGGACAGGGTGGGCAGGGATGGGCTGTGGGACAGCAGAGTTTGCTTCTCACCTGCTGCCTGGTCATCCACAGGACTCTGCAGGGCCCCACAACCCTGCCACCACCCTCCTCTGCCTGGGACAGGTGTCCCCAAGATGTCCCCAGCAGCACCGCTGCCACCAGCTTTATCTGGAAGCCTCTGGAGGAAGAGGCACACGATGTGTCCCATCACAGGACATATCCCATCACCCCATGGACAGAGACCAGACAGTCTCAGCCCCACCACCGAAACCTGGCAGCATCCTCGGTGTCTGGGGGGTCCCCTGCTCCCTGCCCCCCCATCCCATGCCATCCCCCTGCACTCCTCTGCCTGCCAAGGGATGTCTGTGCCCGGGGCAGTGGCAGATGCTCAGTATCCAGTTGGTGCTTGGCAGGTTCCTGACAGCCTTGGGAGGGAGCAGCCGGGGCAGTGTCGCAGGAGCCCAGCAGGACACTGCAGCAGAGGCTGGGGCTCTGCTCTCTGTCTCTCTCCGACGCCAGCACTCGCTCATCCCAGAGGTCCCTCAGAGCTCCCAATCCCAGCTCAGTTCAGGAGGGTTCCCCCATCCCGCCTGGGACCCACAGCCCCATCCCCGCAGGGTGCTGCCACCTCACCTCACCTCACCTCCTGCTGGGGTGTTTGGACACAGGTTGGGGTTGGGATGCGTCCAGCCCTGCAGCACCCCAAAGGCCGGGGCTTTAGGTACCAGAGGGTGCTGCATGGCTGGAACAGCTTCCCCTTTGACCCGGGCTGCCGCCGAAGCGGGGGGCATTGCCCCTTACCCAGCCCCTCCCTTGCAGCACAGAGGTAACCAGTTTCTCCCAGCTCCCCAGAAACAGGACTCTTGGCTGCTTTAACCCCCCCGCCTCCCTCCACCCCCCCACCCCGAGCTTTGTAGCCGGCTGCAAAGAGCAGCTCTAGCTGCAGGCTCGGCAGAGGCAAAACTGAACTTTGCCACCTCGAGGATGAAGGCAAAATAATTTCCTGGGGTGAGATGTCAAATCTGGCACCCTCCTCCCTCCCTCCCTCCCTCCCTCCCACAAAGACACACTCTCTGCAAAAAGCCAGGCGTGTATTCTTCTGCCAGGCCGTTTCCTCCCTGCCCCGCTCTAGGACCTTCCCCTGCTCCAGACAATGAAGGGACCGAAGCCAATGGCAGCGGCTGCCGGAGCCAGGGAACGCCGGAGCCCGGCGGAGCCCGGCCCGAACGCGCCCCAACCGCCTGGAAACCACCCCCGGGGGGGGGGGGGGGGGCTGGGACCCTGGCCCCCCAGCCTGTCCCCAGCCAGGTGAGGAAGGGAAGAGCCAGCCTGCATCCTCTCTTCTACACCCAGCCCCAGGAATCACCGGGGTATCCCCACCCCCCGGGAGCAGGGGAACCCCAACTGATGGGTGCAGGGATCCAGCCCCTGCCAGATGTCCCGAGAGGCTGGGGGGGCACAGCCGGACCCCCCAGGGAAGGAGGTCGATTGGCAGCCTGCGCCCACGGGAGTCGCTTTTTATTAAGGTTTGTTATTATAAAAATATATCATAAACCCTTGCGGCGTATTTGTCCATTTGCCCCTCACCCCGGGGCAGAGGCTCTGGGGGGCTGGCGTAGAGCAGACCCCATCGCACAGCTCTGGGGGCACCCGCACCTCCTTTCCTGGGGGAAAAAATTAAAAAATTGTTCCCTTGGGCTAGGAGTGAGCTCCGAGCAATGTCTGGGGACTGAGGGGCTCACCGTCCTGCATCCGAGCTGCTTCGGGGCACGGGAAGGAGACAGAAAAATAGAACGCGAGGGGAAAAAAAAAAAAAAAAAAAAAAAAAGCAAAATACGAATCTCTGTCTCTCTCAGTCTCTTCTGTCACTCCTTCCCGATCCTCTGGCCGCGTCCCCTCTCTCCGGGATGTGCTGCGGGAGGATGTCCCCTCACACCGCTCGGGCTGTCTCCTTGTCCCCTGCTGGAGGTGGTGGCACCGGGGGTACGGCTGGGGCCCCTCCTCGGCTCAGAGGAGTTTGCTGGTGCTGGTTCCCAGAGTCACCGTCTCCTGAGGGCTGCTCGGCGGCTCTAGGAAGAGGAGGCTGGGCTAGAGAGTCCGTGGAGGGTGCTCAGAGCGTCTGGAGACTTCCCCGCAGGGCTGGCGGATTTTCTGTCCACGACTGCGGGAGAGGCAGAGGGAAATAAAATAATAAAAAATTAAAATAAAATAAAACAAAACAAAACAAAACATAACATAAAATAAAATAAAATAAAATAAAATAAAATAAAATAAAATAGCAAGGCAGTGCATTGAAGAACTCCCAGCACGTCTCTGCAGTGACATGTCCCACGTCTACACACACGCCCGGATCCCCTTCCAACAGCTCCCCAAAAATGTCTCTGCCCCCTCGGGCCCCTCATCCGCCTGCCCCCGGGGAACCCCCCGAGCAGAAGGGGCTACTGGGCTCCTCGCCACTGCGGCAACGGGAAGGGGGATGCCAGACCACCGCTCCCCCCCAAAAGAAGAAAAAAGAAAACAACAAAAAAAGAAAACAACAGCCTTTCAGGTGCCCACGCTGCCTCCGCCAGCGTTTTTGCTGGATAATCCGATATTTGGGTTCTCCCAGTAAGTAAGCGGAACCATAAAACCGATTCGAATTAAAAGGATAAAAATAAAAAAGCTTTCCAAGGACAGAGGGGAAAAAAAAAAACAAAAACCAACCACAAAACAACTAAACAAACAAATCAATAACGAAAAAAAGCCACTAACACAAAGCAAAACAAAAAAAAAAATGTTTCAGAAAGTATCTGGGCCTTTCGGCAGAGACAGCTTGAATATTAGCAAATCAGAAAATCCAAGCTCCGAGCTATTTAAAATACCTCGAAAAATATACTAAATAGGCGCGGGTTATCTTCCTCCTTCCTTCGTTTTCTTTCTTTCATTTTTTCCTTTCCTTTCTCACGCTCCGTTTCCCCATTTTTCCCCTCAAATTACTGGTTTACAATTATCAGTTTTCATCCACTGGTGCTCTCAATAAGCCCCCCGGGACAGCCGGGGTTGGCATTAGCAGCAGGCTAACGTAGTTGGGTGAAAACGGGGAAAGAGCATATAAAATAATAAAAAGGATAAACCGGCAACAAAAAAAATCATCAATAAAAATGGAATTATAACTGAGAAATTAATTGCAAATGTGAAAAAGAACAGGGAGTCCAATACCAGGAAAAACGAGAACAAGATTGATGGGGAGTTTACACCCAAAAGAGATAAGAATGTTGAAACGAAAGTGCCGATCAAGGAAATAAATCTTCTACCCACTGAATGGGATTAATTAGCAGGAGCTAAGAGCAGCAATTAGCAGCCGTAGGTTGTGATCTGTCCCATGTGATTCCCATCGGGCGGGGGGGACACACGGGGGGGCAGTCACAACGTGAATAATTCCTGGCCGAGAGTGCTGGGTCACGGCAGTTTTAATTGGTATTAAATTGGTGTTTTAATTGGTATTCGGAGGATTTGGGAAAAACTTCCGAGGGTCCTGCCCTGCCCCCTAAATCCTGCAGGAACACCCATCTCTGGACAGGGAGGGGGGATGAAAACTTTCACCCCAAATCCTCCCCAGTGCTTTGCAGCGCGCCCGAATGCAAATGATGAGAAAAAAATAAATTAAAAAAAAATTACAAGTTTATAATCCCGGGAGGAAGGGCGGGAGAATACTGGACCGGGACCCATCGAATACCGCGGTGAGGGGCACCGGGGGGGGGGGGACGACACAGGGTCTCCCGAGGAATCGCAAAGCAGCCCGGGTCTGCCCAAATATGATTAATATTTTAAATATCCAACAAGCCAACCTCTGCTGGAAGGCGGGGAAGAGCCCCTAAGCTCCCCTCGCTCGTTTCACTCTCTCCTGCCGACCCCTCCCCACCGAACCTTTTTGGGGTCCCCCCCAGTGCCCATACCCAGGGCTCACCTTCCCTCCCGGGCTGCTTGAACGCCATCGCCGTGGCCAGGTCGCCGCTGTGCATCGCCACGCCGGTCCCGGGGTGAGCCAAGGGGCTACCCTGGGGCTGCCAGGGGTGGCCCGGAGTGATGTAGCCGCCGGCCGGGCCGCCGTAGACGCCGTGTTGGTTGGAGGGGGGGTAAGCGCAGGCCGGGAGGAAGGTGCCCACCGAGGAGAGCCCCGGGGCGTGCTGGGGACAGGGACAGAGAGACGGAGAGGGTTGGGAGAGAAAGAACGGCTGGGTTGGGGTCTGGGGGCACAGTCGAGGGCTCAGAACAACCCCTCTCCAACCCCCAGGCTCTGGGGGATCCCTCGGGGAGGTGGGGGTCAGGCTATGGAGGGGGAATGGGAACAACGGGAAATTGCCCCCCCAGCCTTGTTCCCGTCTCAGCCCCCAGCAGTTACCTGCGGGTATTTGAGGTCTCCTTCCACCGCAGCCTTCTCGATGCCGTTGACTGTCTGGCCCGGGGGGAAGGCTGTCCTGGTCACGCTGGGCCAGTCTTCCATTTTGGGGGGGTAGGCAGCCCCCTCCGTGCCAGCCAGAGCCCCTGGGGAGGAGAACGCGGCCGCTCCGTCAGTCTGAGCCCTCGCCCACTCCCCGTACCGAGCCCGTTCTTATCCCCCCGGAGCAGAGATTGGGGTGAAACGGGGGTGCGGGTGTGAAATATGACTGTGCAAGGGCCTGTTCGTATGAAACCAACGGGGAGCGGGAGGGGGGGGGCACATGTTCGCCTCCCACCCCCCAGCTACCCGTGGACACAACCCGCTCCTCCCTGAGCCGGGAAAGGCTCGGTCCTGGCGGCCGAAATGACTCCGGTTTGGTAGCCCAGCGGGGGGAGAGGCTGCCGTGTGTGTGTGTGTGTGTGTGTGTGTGTGTGTGTGTGTGTGTGTGTGTGTCTGCCTGTGTCCCTAAACTGCCTCCCCCCATCATTTCCATGCTCTCGATAATTTAGGAGGCCACATTTCTCTTCTGACGAAGGAGATTTATAAAAATGACATCGGAATTTTAAAGATAAATGATTGCGCGGAGGGAAAACGCATGCGGTTGATTTACTCCGGCTTTTGGAAGGATAAAAGGACTCGCCCTCCTTTCCCCCCTTCTCCTTCACCATGTGCCCCCCGAAACCGGCGGGGCAGCGGGCCCGGTGCTCCCCGAGCCTCCCGCTGCCCCATGCTCCTCGGTTCCACCTCCTCGCCTTGGATTTTTAATAAACCAGGGCAATTTCTCCATGGGGGCAACCCGTAGAGCTCCGTGCCCGATTTCTTCCTCTTCCCCACTGCCCCTTAATTTGTTTTCTCCTTTTTACCACCGCTTCCCTTTTTTATATCCCCCCCCTCCCTTTGCAGAAGGAAAATTCAGGGCTCCGAATTTGCGGTCGGCAATCTATCATCCCTCCTCCGAAAATATTTTCCACATTTTTCATAAAAAGTTCAAGATGTCTGAGCCTCGCTGCATCTGGGCCCCCGCCGCCGCCCCGTCTTCCCGAGCGGGGTGCGGCGAGCAAAAAGGGGAAAGAAAACAAGAGAAAAAACACGCGCTCGCGCGGATAGCCAGAAAATAGAAACACCGGGAAAGACACGCGGAAAGGGGAAGGGGAGAGCCCTGTACCCACCCGTCTGCTCCACGAAGGTGCGGATGCCCAGGATGTTGGTGACGGAGTGCGCCGAGGGCCAGGAGCGGGGAAGGCTGACGTGGGCTGCGGGCACGGGGGCTGCGGGGTGTCCCCCCACCTTGGTGGCTGGCGGGGCCATGGGGCCGGGGTAGGGGTACTGGTAGATGTGGTTGTAGGGCAGGGCGGGTTGCGGGGGGGGTTGCTTGCCGCCGCCGTCGTAAGGGCCGGGCTGGGAGAGGCTGCCGATTTTGTTGCGCAGGATCCTGCTGATGGAGCTGACGGAGGGGACGTTGTATTTGTCGCAGACGCCGTCGGCCAGCAGCCGGTCGCGGATCTCCCAGGCGAAGATGCCCGGGTCGCCTTGCTTGTAGTCACGGATGTGTTTGACCACGTTGGGGGTGGTGACCCGCGGCTTGCTGCCGCCGATGGCCCCGGGCAGGATGGAGCCCGTCTCGTTGTAGCGGGCCAGGATCTTGCTGACGCAGCCGTGGGAGACGCGGAGCTGGCGGCTGATGTCGCAGGGCCGGATCCCCAGCTGGGCCAGCTCCACGATCCGCAGCCGGATGGCGTTGGGCAGGGGTCTCCCGTTGACAAAAACACCGCCCAGCTGGTTGACCTCCCCGTAGGTGTGCTCTGCGAGGGGGGCAAGGGGAGAGGGGGGGGGACACGGCGCCTTACCGGGGGGTACGGGTTCGGGGAGGGGGCGGCGGAGGGAGGGATGGGGACGCACAAGTGGCGGTGACCCCCGAGGGATGTCCCGGCCGGCACAAGTCCGGGAGGTGAAGCGGGAGGGGGGAAAGGAAAAATTTAAAAAAAAAGAAGAAAGAAAAAGGGTAAGAAAAAAATGGAGTGAACAGGGGGAAAGGAAGAAATATTAAAGAGGGAAGAAAAAAGGGAGAAACAAAAGGGATGGAAATGGGAAGAAAGAGGGGGAGGAAAGAAAAACTGTGGAAGAAAAAAGGAAAGTGGAACGGAGAAGGAAAGGAGATGGAAGAATAAAAGATAAAAGAATAAAGAGAAAGGAAAAAAATAGAAAAAAGAGAGGAAGGAAGAAAAGGAAGGAAGAAAAGGAAGGAAGAAAAGGAAGGAAGAAAAGGAAGGAAGAAAAGGAAGGAAGAAAAGGAAGGAAGAAAAGGAAGGAAGAAAAGGAAGGAAGAAAAGGAAGGAAGAAAAGGAAGGAAGAAAAGGAAGGAAGAAAAGGAAGGAAGAAAAGGAAGGAAGAAAAGGAAGGAAGAAAAGGAAGGGAAGAAAAGGAAGGAAGAAAAGGAAGGAAGAAAAGGAGAAACAAAGACAAAAAAACGAGGAGGAAAATGACAGGGGAAAAAGAAGAAGAAGAAAAAAAAAAAAAAAAAAAAAAAAAAAAAGAGAGAGAGAGTGAGAGAAACGAGACCGGGAGAAAGAAGCGAAAGAAGAAAGAAGCAAAAGAGGAGAGCAGAGCAAAGGAGCAGACAGGCAGCGGGAGGACAGGGGAACCCGAGAGCCTTCCCGACCGGGCCCGTCGCTCCAGACCCCTGCCCGCCGCCACCCCGTCCCACAGAGCCGCTCGGCTGGCCCGGGGGCGTCGGTCCCGGTGTCTCCCTCCTCCCCCCAGCCCCATTCCTCCAAGCAGCTCCGCCGAGCCCGTCCCGGAGCCCTCCTCCTCCTCCCCGCCGCAGCCGCCCTCGCTTACCCATCGCCCGGCCCGGGGAGGGGGCACTGCCTGCCCGCCGCCCCGCAGCCCCGGCCCGGCATAGAGGGACCCGGGGAGCGGCGGAGGGCGGGCGGGCAGGGCGGGAGCCGGCGGCGGGGGTGTCCTGGAGGCAGCGGGCCGGTTGCCCCGCTGGCGGGGAGCCCCCGCCGCTACTTGGGATCAATTTGACGTGGGAAACACGTCAATCTCGGCCGTCACGGTACAGCCGGGGCCGCCCACTGCCTCCCGCCCCGCTCCTAAATGGCCGCGGTCTCCGCTCCCCGCCCGGGGGAAGGGGGGGGGGTCGGCACCGTTCGCCCGCCCCCGAGGAGAAATCCCTGCGCGAAGCTCCCCCCTCCCACCCCCTGTCCCTCGGGATCGCTTTAGGGATGCGAAGTGGGGTTGACCATGGGGAGGGGGGTCCCCATATCCCCCTCCCGTTCCCACGCGGAACGCGGCCCCTGCCCCGCCTCCAGCTCCGACGGCAGCCGCGGGGCCGACACCCACGGGCGGGGGCATAGCCGGGGGCTTCGGGGAGGGGGGGAGCGGGATGGTTTTTTGGGGAGCCGCCAGCAGCAGGGGGGTGCGGGGGGCGAGCACCTTCCTGTGCAAACCTGCTGCTGCCCACGGGAAAGGCAGAGGCCGGCCGGTTGCCTACCCCGACAGTAAGGCAGGGAGGCAGCCTCGGGGGGGGGGGGGAGGGGGCGAGTGTTTAGGGGGGTTTGTGGAGTTCCCCCCCTCCCTCCGTCCCTAAGAATGGTGTGTGGAAAGATCGGGAGTGTTTTTCCGCCAAGGGCTGAAGAATGGGTGAGAGGGAAGGGGAGAAGCCGCCTCGCTGCCAGCGCCTGTATCTCCTCCGCAGCCGCATCGGGAACCCGCTTCTCCCCAGACTTGAATCGGGGGTACCGGGGGGAGATGGCGGCGACAGCGGGGGGGGAAGGGGGGCAGAGCCCATCACCCTGGCTTCCCCCCCGCAGCGCAGCAGAGAAGGCAGGACAGACAAACAGCATCTTGTGACAGGGCACGGCATCTATGGGGGGACGAGCACGGGGGGGGGGCGAGCCCCCTCGGGGTGCCCACCCGGCCGCCGCCTCCTCTTCCCTACTTCCCAACCCGTCTCAAGATGCGGGATCCAACCCCTGCTCACCCCCGGGACAGTCGGTGCTGCCCGAGCGCCGGGGCTGGGTGCTGAGGAAAAGAAAGCGGATCGATTAAAACGCAGCTGAGCACCTTA
Organism: Phaethornis superciliosus; assembly: GCA_023637945.1. Lineage (NCBI taxonomy): Eukaryota > Metazoa > Chordata > Aves > Apodiformes > Trochilidae > Phaethornis > Phaethornis superciliosus. Next base: position 776,581 of record JAJQWJ010000003.1, on the reverse strand, counting down.
AAAGGATGGGAGCCTCATCTTTGCTCCCCTCCTACCCCCCCAACCTTTGCCCCCTCCTTCCCCACGAGGGAGCACTACAGCGATGAGTTTTCCGGCCTCAGCCTCGGTCGGGAAGGAGGCAGCCGCTGCTCCTGCTCCCTGCCCGGGGAACCCAACGGGACAATTGGTTTCGGGGCACGGAGGGGTCCCCCTGACTTGCGGAAGGAGCGATTTCCCAGCCCGCAGACGCTCGCCCAGAGCCGGGGGGGAGTTGCCCGCAGGCAGGGACACAGCAGCTGGGCAGGGGCTCCTGAAGCCCCCCCAGGCTGCTCGGAGGGGCCCCGGCGCTGGAGCATCCCCGGGCGGCCCGAGGGCTCGGGGTCGCGGCGTCTGCCAAGGACCCTGAGCTCTCCTCGCTCCTCCCGGGCTGGGCTCACCTTTTGTCTCCCTCTGTCGGGAAGCGCGGAAAATCCGCCGGCCGCGGAGCGAGGCAGCGGTGAGGGCAGCAGCCAGAGTTGGGGGTGGGGGGAGGCAAGTGGGGGTCTACTCGGGAGAAGCGGCAGAGCAGCAGCCTGGGCCGTGCGGTAATAAATACCGCGTCCGCGGTGATTAATTAATGATCAGGGTAATTAATTAACGACCGCGCAACGCCGTGAGTGCAGCCAGCTCGCAGCCTCGCTCCGTGGGAACGGGGTCCTGGGGGAGGGGTCCCTACGTGTTTAAAGGAAAAAATATACCCGCCCCGCCGCAGGAGCAGGTCCCCCGCATCCCCCCCCCAGGGCACCTGCTGCGGGGCAGCATCCCCCAAATCCCCGCACCCAGAGGGGTGCCCAGGGGCTGCCCCGCCGGATCGGAGCTGGGGAGGAGGGAAAAGGGAATTTTGGCATCGTTACAGGGGGCGAAAATTGCGGCCGCGGAGTTGTGAGAATAGCGGGGAAGGAAAGGGAGAAGGAGAAAAGGTGAAGAAAACGAAGAGGGGAAAAAGGAAGGAAAAGAAATGCGAAAACAAGAAGAAAATTAAGTGGGAAAAGGAGAACAAAGGGAGGAAAAAGGAGAATAATAAGAAGAAAGGAAAAAGAAACGAAGAAATTAAAGAAGGAGGAGGAAAATAAGAATAAAAAGAAAACGAAGAAGGAAAAGAAGTAGAATAAAGTCAAGCGGGGGAAGAAGAAAAAGGTGGAGAAAGAAAAAGGAAGAATAAAAAATGAGAGAAAAAAAAAAGGGGGGGGGGCATGGGGTGTAGAAGGAGGAAGTAAAAAAAAAGAAAAAGGAAAAAAAAGAGACCGAGCAGGAGCTGCGGGGAGCGGGGCAGCCGGCAGGGTAAGGGTAAGGGGTTTTTGCTCCCCACCGCCTTCCCCAAACCTTGGGTAAATTCATGAACAATACACCCCCAATGCCCTTCGTGGTTCTCAGCACCCGGGGGGCAGATGGGGCAGCGCCTGGGGAGTGCTCGGCTCCCCCAAACCTGCTGCCCCCCGACCCTGCTCCGAGGTGATTTTCACTTACTCCGGTTCTTTTTGTCCCCTTCCACCTTCTCTGTCTCCACTCTGCTCTCGATTTATCGGCACTTCCTCCCTCCTCCGTTTAATTTCTTTTCTTGCTACTGCCGTGACCAAAAATTCGCGGGTGGAGGGGGGGAATAACAAAAATAAAAAAAAAAAAAAAATAAAAAAAACACCCCACCAAATTCCCTTTTTTCTTTTAACCACATTTGCCAAAGCTGTTGGACATCTGTGGATATTTTTGTGCCTTCCAAGGAGCCGAGCTTCCCCTGACAGAAGCACGGGTTTGTATCATTATTTTTGCTGAATAAAAGTGTGTACCGACAGGGAGCTCGGAAAAGCTTTTTTTGTTTGTTTTTAAATAGAAACCTCAAGAACATTGTTCTCCTGAGGCAGCTGACACCGGGTAAAGCTAAAGGTGGGGTTCCCATGCGTCTCCCCGTTACTTACCTTATACTCACTGATTACTGAGAAATGCTGTGGCTCTCTGAGCGGGGATATTTGGTTTGGTCACGGTTATGGAGCTCCTTTTCTGTCGCCATCAATCGAAATCAGAAAATCCTCTTGCAGAGAGCTCACACCGAGCGCCCGTTCACAAAATGCAGGCTACAAAAGTCAGGTTTATCCCTTGACAAGGAGGGTGCAGGATCAGCCCGTGCCTGTGTCTGAGCTTTACGTGTTAGAAGGATCACAACATTGCCTCTGACAATTTTGTTTATTTACTTTTCTTGAACATTTTGACACCGGCTACATATGGGGAGTCAAAAGATTCCCTGCTGTCGTGGCGAATTAAAAAAAAAAAAAAAAAAAAAAAAAGGAAAAATAAAACCCACCACCCAAACAACAAAAAAACCCTTTATGTTTTCTGAAGAAAAGGCTTTGAGGGCTCAGAAAATAAAATCATTCTTCAAAGCTTAATGTGTTGTCTGAGCCATTTTGTTTAATCGTATATTTCAGCTCTGCAAAGGCCACAGGTTGAGTAATTAACAGCAACTTGGTTTCATTTGTCAAAAGCAATTTGGCCGCATGAAATATATTCCCCTGCAAGCCAGCGAGCTCCTCAGCTCCACACGGAGAGGGGAAAAAAATACCAAAAACTCCTGGAGGTTTGGATTTTTTTTTTTTTGTTTTGTTTTTTTTTTTTTGTTATTTTTTTCCCCTAAAGACTAAATTTTGATCCTGGTGCTAGTCAGATTCTTAAAGTGAAAACGATGGCGGAATCCTGGAGCCAGTTCTCCTGCCGCACGTTGCTGACTTGAGGACAACGCAGATAATTTTAAATTATTGCCCTTGCTTAAACAAATAGCAGAGGAAGTAGTGCCCTACCTGCCTTTGTACTCATAGCATCATGCTTTTCTTTTGGTTTTGGGGGGTTTGAAATCCCTCTGCATGCCCTGAGCAGCGGGCAGACAGCCGGAGGGGTGGGCAGCTCCAGCCTGCACCCTCCTGTCCCCCCCATCACCCCTGGGGCTTGCAAGGAATGGAAAAGTTAAAACCACAAAGCTGTTGGAGCCCTTAGCAATATTAAACAGGCTGAGGGCTCCCGGGGGGGCTGGAGGGGAGGTCTGGGGCTGTTGGCTCTGGCTGGAGGGAAGGGGGGAGCCTCCTCCCTGTGAAATATCGGGGTAAAGCCAGCTGCCAGGAGTGTGCCGGGGGGACAGGCTGGCAGGAACGGCTCCCTGAAACAGCAAAAATTCAGTTCGGGCTGCTCCTGCTGCTGGCCAGGGGTCCCCTCTGTAAAAAAGGGGTGTGAACCCCTCATTCTGCCCTCCCCACGTCTCATACCGCTGGCCACAGCAGCGTGGCGTCAGGGGCAAAAAAACCAAAACAAAACAAAACCCTAGACCAGCAGCAGAGTGTGCCTTTTTCTGGCTTTTTTTTAGGGCCGAGGTTGGAGCCCCGGTGGAAGCTGTGCCGGCTCTGGGCAGGTGCCGTGTCAGCACCTTGCCAGCAGTGACCTTGTCCCCAGGGTGTAAGTCAGTGCCTGCCCCTGCTTCAGCGGGGAGGGAAGGAGGGTTTGTGCCCGGGTCATGTTGGCTGCAGGCCAGGAGGCAGAGACCTGGTCCTTTTGTGCTCAAAAAAAAAAAAAAAAAAAAAAAAAAAAAAGTTTCACGCAGGAGTTGAGAACTGAGAGTGTCACTCAGCGTCTCTGTTTCCTCCTTTGCTGAGCCGATTGCAAAACGACACCTTCCACCTCCTGAACACAGGGCCTGCCCCCCCATCCTGCCTTTGGGACATCCCAGACATCATCATCCCCACATCCCCCTCCCTGAGGTCCAGGACAAAGAGCTGTCCCTTTCCTGCACAGACTCCTCCAGCCCCACAGCACTGAGAACCCCCCGTGGTCCTTGGGACTTGGGTGGGAGCTGCAGGTGCAGTGAGAAGCACCAACCCTTTGCCCAGGTGAAGTCCTTGTCACCAGCTGTCCCCGTCAGCCCTGGAGTCAGCCCCCGTCTCTATTCACCTCGGTGAATGTTTCTTTGGTCCTACAGCACACTGAAAGAGAAACAAAACAAAAAACACAAAAAATAAAACCAAAAGCCAAATATTTTTCTTTAGCTCAAGGTCCTGCTTAGTGTTAAGCCCATCTGGAAGTCTTTGCCTGGGTGTAAATCTCGGCAAGATCAGCTGATGGCTTGTGCCCAACTCTGCAAACACGCTGGCTGGAGGCAGGGTGCAGAGCCCTTCCCTTGGCTGTCCTGGTGGAATGGCTTTCTTGTGGCCATACTGCAGTGGGAAGGCAAAGAAAGGGATCTGAAGTTGTGCTGGTGGAAAAACACACCCGGCCAAGGCTGGAGGAGCACCAGGCTGGCTTGTTGGGCTTGGGACCAACAAGGTGGAGAGCATCAGGACACTGCGTGGCTCCCGGGGGAAGAGCAGGGAATCTCTTCCTCGTGGAAAATACATGGAGTGGGATTTGGATGCCTGCACTGGTGCTGAAGTCAGCCAGGCTTTACAACAGAGATTCCTCCAGCAGGTCACACCCTGGCTCCTGGAAGTGGTCCTCCATCAGTTTCCTGAGAGATCTTCTCATCCCTTGGGAATCCTGGAGCAGGACCCTGGGGGGCAGGAGGAGGGGAGGTACATCAGGAGGACCCAAGCCAAGGGGGTGGGAGAAACAGGATAATTCATCCCTTTGGCTCTTACACAGGAACAACCTGCAGACACCTTTCAGAGAGCAGTGGCCCCCACAGAGCTGGAGAAGAGGTCTCAGGATCTCCTCCTGGTGCCAGGGGCAGCTCTGGGGGGCAAGCTGGGCCCCACCTCATGTGTCACCAGCTGTGAAGTGTCTGAGAGGCCACATGCTGGCAGCTCTGGCTGAAGTTGTCACCTTCCCAATCAGTTTGCCTCATGCCTTTTGCTCAGCATCTGTCTGGGTGTCAGGGCTGGTAAAGAAGGCAACAGGTTAAATTTTATAGAGTTTTTATGTAAAAATATAAGGTGTGTTTTGCAGCTCTTCACCCCCTGGTGCCACCCGTCACAGCCTTTCACAAGGGTGCTGCACAAGGGATGGCCTCAGCAGCTCCTGCCAGCAAGCCAAGAGCTGTGTTTCATGGTGTTGCAAGGAAGCATTTCACAGAGTTCAGAGCCATTTAGTGGCAGGTAAACTCTTTTCAGGGATCATTACACAGCAGAAGCTTGTATCAATATGAAAATGATCTGAGGGAGCTGGGCAAGAGGTGAGTCCAGCAGCAGAGAACATTATAACCATCATAAAGACCCCAAATAATCACCAGAAAACTCTGTTTATTTCTCCCTGTATGTGGCACAGGGGATATAAAATGGGATTTACAGGAAGTGAAGCTGTGAAGAGCTGCCTTGTCCTTTCTTGCCAGCTCCTTCAGCCCTGAAGTCCCTCTGCTTCTCCCTCCTGCCTGGGCGAGCTGGCAGCACGCACCTCACACAGGGGCCTCCAAACTCAAGAGGAAGGAGGGAAAAATAAAATACCTGATCTTCACAGCCCTGGAAACTGAGCAAAGACTGAGAGCATGAAGGCACAGCTCTTCCTCCTCCTCCATGAGAGCAGCAGCTAAACCCTGCAGCTCCCCACACCACAGCAATGCCCCATCACCTGGGTGCACAGCTCTTGGGGGGCTGCAGGACCCTTCTCAGGACTTCACCCAGGAGCTTTCCATGGGATCATCTGGCACAGCTCCAACACCCAAACCATGGTGAGCTGCAAGTGAGGGGATGGAGACTGAAACCTGGCAGGAGGAAGAACCATCAGCTCCTCTCACCCCTTCTGCTCTGAGGGACGTCGTGGTCCTTGGCCAAAGATGATGCTGGGGGTACAGCTGTGGTCCTTTCCCCTGCTGCAGAAATGAGAAGGCTGGGCCATGGGTGGAAAACCTGCTTGGAGGAACTGCTTCCAACCCAACGGGCAAGAGCTGGGCCCCACTCTCAGAAGATGAGGCTATGAGACACTTTCCAACCTCTTTTGGTGAAGCTGGTGTCCAGCCTGGGCTGACACTGCCTTTGTGCCCTGCAGCCTCAATAAAAGCCCCCATGGGACCAAGTAGGGTCATGCTAGGGCAGGAGTTGTTCTGGAATAGAAGGGATCACTTAGCTCTCCGTCTCCCTGGCTCTACAGGGCTAGCAAGAGATGATGAAAATAAACAAAAAAACCCTGTTATTTATGTCCCTATAAATTGTTTCCATTTATTTTTTTCCTGAGTTAAAAAAAAAGTCCTTTGAGAAAAATTGGTCTTATTTCTTTTGTTGCAGGGGTGTAGGGCAATGTGGAAATGCTTTGAGAGGCAAAAGATGGCTTTGTGACTGTTTTTCTGACAGATAAGAAGAAATTACTAATCCTATATAGCTGGAGAAGTTTTATTCTCATTGTAGAGAAAAGCCAAAGTATATTTTGATCTCTCTGGTTCGGGTTTTAAGGAGGGTTGTTCACTTAGTTTGCTTTGAAAGGGAAATAAAACCCTCCCAGATTGTTTTGTTTCAAGTTTTTCCTGGAGAACAGACAAGACATGTTGCAGCAAGCTCAAAAAATTTATCCATGGCCCTGGCCTGCATCTGTGAGGGTGCATGGGGCTGGAGAAGAGCTGCTGGCAAACAGGATGGCAGTTTCATAGCCACTTCTTCACACCAGGGCCTCCCCTTTCCCTGGGAGATCCCATCCCCTCCTGGCCCTGCTTCACCTCTCCCAGGGCTCATCCCTGCTGGGCAGAACCCAACCTCAGAGCTGCGTTCACTGGGAAATGTTGGGATGGACTGGACGCAGAAGTTGTTTGAAAGCTGATGGTGTGTGAGTCCCACTTCCCATTGGACCACAGGATGGTTTTGGTTGGAAAAGACCCTGAAGATCATTCAGTCCACAAACTGCTCCCCCAGCACTGCCAAAGCCACCACTCACCATGTCAGCACATCTCCATGGCTCTGAAACCCCTCCAGGAGTGGTGATCTCAGCTCCTGAAGGTTTTAAATAACAACTGAACTTGTTGTACCTGAACACTGCTGGTTTCCCTGGAGCAGTGAGGTTGGAGAGGGAACATTTGCCTGGTTGGGTGCCCCAGGGGGGATGGGGAACATGGATGGTGAGCAGAGAGTGGCTCCTTCCTGGAATTGCCTCTCTAAACCAAACACTGCTCCTGTGGGGAAAGCAAAGAGGTCAGGGGAGGTGGTGTGGGTTACTGGATCCCTGGACACCCAACCAGCCCAGCTCCCCATGACCTGCACCCAGTGCCAGATCCTGCCCCCACCTCCCCATCCCCATCCCATGGCATCCTCATGGCAGAGAGCAGCTTTTCCCCTCAGCTCCAGCCCCTCCTGGAGAGCCAGAGACAGTCCTTAAGGGTAAAATGTGAATGAAACAATGTAAGAGGAAAATTTAAGTACAATTTGTAACGGCTGCACACGAACTACGCTTCCTGCTCTTAATTCCAAGGCATCAATAGCAGAGTGATGTCAGGGCACAGTATCTAATTCTGTTTCCCATTTACATCCTAGAATTGTGGTAGATGTCAGAAGAATTTAACACACATGATGCAGGCATATGAATAAGCTGGATCCTTTTCTGGGAACAAGGATTCATGAGTCTCCATGTGGTTCCACATCTCCAAAGCCATGGGTATTTATTTCATGAGATCTGGACTCCATTTCAGGAAAAAAATATAATTAAAAAAACCCAATCCCAGTAAAGCCAATGGGGAATCCTTCTGTTCACGTCAATGGATCCAGGAGCCCTGGTTCAGGAATGCACTTAAAACACAGGCTGGACTTTAAAGTCAGGCTTAAGTCTCACTGAAGCCCATTAGAGGTAAGCACATGCTTTTGCTGAAAGACAAGGAATTTGAACAAATATTTATGTGCTCACCTGAATCAAAGCTTGGCTCCTGCCCACGGGAGTGAAGCTGAACTCTGGAGAAGAAATTCTCCAGGAAGAGGAGGCACTGGGGGGCTGGGGTCCAGCCTGTCCCTCGGTGGTCTCAGCAGGGGGAACAGCTCTTGCACAGCCAGAGGCAGGGGCTCCAGGTGCTTCCAGGCAGAAAGATGCCTCTGCCTTCTCCCAGCAAGATCTCTGTGTCCTGGGTTCACTCCTTGCTGGCCTAAAAGCATCGGTTCTTCCCCCAAAACCCTGTCCCCGAGGCAGCCTGGCTCTGCCCGGGGGGTTGGAGGAAGCCTCAGCCCCCCAGGGGAACCTGGGCCAGGTTATTGCCCCCCCAGACATGGGATAATTTGGGGTGAGCAAATGGCAAATCCCCTAGGAGCCCACAGGGGGTACAAGCTGCTGCCAGTCAGGTGCAGGGAAAGGTGGCAAATAAGATGGCTGGGGGCAAAATGAGCCCTCAGCTTGGGCAGGGAGAGGAGGGGATTCCCTGGGGTGGCTGCAGGCTGGGACAGAGTGACAGGGAAACCTTCCAGAGGGACGGACATCACCTTGTCCACCCCTGCCACGTACTTATTGCCCCCCTCCCTCTGAGGGAATGAGTGACCTGCTCCAGGCTCCCCGATTCTACATCTGCAGCTATTAATTTCCTCAGGATTAAGTTCCCCTGATTTAAAACAACAGATAATGGCTAATAAGGGGAAACATCCCTATCATAAACACTGCTCTGGCATTTACCATTGGAAATAATTTATATTCTCTGGTCTAGCGGGTTTGTATCACCAGACTTAATGACTGTTTCTGTTTAATTTTCAGATGCTTAATTGCAGTAGAACACTTCAACACCATTAAATTAAAACAAGCTACCAGCTTTTCCTTGCCTTTGCTCGCTGGCCTGGCTCCAAGTGACATTTAAAGCGATCTCAGATGTTTTATTCCTGCCACACAGGCTGCTCCCTGGCAAAAACAAAGAGGGTGTGTGCATGGGGGCAGGGGGGTGCAGAAAGCTACCACCATGGGAGCCTTAACACCAACTCTATGATGATTCTATCAGCTCCCAGGCAGAAGGGAAATGGGATGAGGCTTGGTAGCCACAGCTACTTTCCCTCCTCTGGAGCAGCTCTGCCATACCTGACCCATCTGCAAAGGGCTTGGGAGCACGGAAGGACCTCAGAAGGGGAGCAGAACCTGGAGAGGAGCCTGCAGACACCCCCCTCTCCAGCCCAGCTTAAGCTCTGATGTGGATTTGCTGGGTAAGATCCTGTTAAGGGGCTTTATCTCGGGCAATTTCACGTCTCGGAGCAAATTTTCCAATGTGGAAGTACTTTGGGTTTCAGGTACCTCTTTAAAAAAAAAGAGCAGGAGGAAATGGAGTTCCTCTATAAGTTAATATTCTTTGGTAATGGATGTTTAGAGTTAGTATGTGTCTTTACAACATCACTCCTAGGGGCATTGTTTGCTTCTGACAGTTTTTCTTTTAAGATTAATGTGCTTATGAAAACCTTGTGCACAGCTCCACGAGGCAAGCTGGAAATCCATCAGCAATCCCATCGCCCTGGCACAGCGCCGGGGGAGCAGAGCAAATGACAAACAGAATCTGGCTTCTCAGAGCCCAGAGTGTGTGTGTTGGGGAGAAATGATCTGAAGCAAAGCCTGGCCTCCCTCCAGCCACCCTTCCTGCTCAGCTGCTGGCACTGCCCGAGAAGAGGGAGAGAGTAAAAATATAGGAGAGGGAGTGAAAGAAAACAAAATTAATTGGAGAGAGGAGGAAGGGGGGAATAACTCAAATCTGCTCCTGTTGCGTCTCTTTTTAGCAAACAAGCATATGGAAAATTCCTATAAAGTTTAAAGCCTATTTCAGCCAAACAGGCTTGTTATACATACAAATAATTTCATCAGAGATCAGCGGAAACAATGCAATTAGAGGCAAGTGGCATTTAGCATCTTGGGATTGCAACCCGTTGACGTGAATCCTCATGAAAATTCAAACATCATGGACCAGACCCTCAGCTACTCTTGCCTGCCAAAGCTGGGCTGCTTTCTTTGTTTCCTTTTTTCTTCTTTTTAATGGGCTTTTTACTGTTTGCTCGCCCTGCTTAGACAAGACAAGGGTCCCTGCTGCAGGAGATAAATCAGTGTTCAGGGTGCAATGTTACACACTGGTGTTGCAGAAAATTGGGTGAAAATAGGTAGTGACACATGAAGCAAGAAAGGAAGTTCAATGTTGCTCTTACTTGTGCAAAGGCATCCTGGGGCTCACACCCGGTCACCTCTGGGAAGGGGGAGATGGTCCAAGCCCCAGACAACATGAAGACAGCATCCTCTGCTCCCCCTGCTTGGGGCTGGGAATAAAAAGCCTTAAAACAACAACATGAAAGTCCTAAAACATCCCTGAGCGCAGTGCTGGGAGAGATGTAAGAACAGCCTGGGCTCAGCCTCTCACTCTCCTGTTTTGATCATTATCTCAAGAGCAGACACAATGCCCTATTTTTCTTTCTATTACAGCTATCTGAAGAATAACACTTTAAATTAATTTCATTCTCCAGAGCTCTCAAGCAAAGCAAGGAGCAATCACAAGAGGTGCAGACAGGGTCTGGTGCCCCTCCTGGCAGTGAATCTTCTCTCCAGATGGAGACTTGTGACATTATGTTCAATAAAGCCCCTGATAAACCAGAAAGGGATTAGTTTTCCCAGAAAGCCTGAATGTGGAAATCCCCTGGGATTGCCATCTCACCTGGAATGCTGAACAGCTCTTTCAGCTTTCTGAGAGACACTGGCAGGGGTCATCCATCCCCCCCATCTATCCATCCATCCCCCCCATCCATCCCTCCCTCCCTCCCCCTTGTCTTTCTGACCCCTATTGCTCAGTGCCTCCCATATGCACTTGGTCATTCACTGGCAAACATCAACAGCAGCCCCCCAAATATTAATTTTCTAGCATTTAGAGGCAGGCTCTGGGGGACACCCTGAGCTGAGCCCCCACCCTGAGGAAGGGGCTCCTCTGAGCAGCCACGAGGACACAGGAGAAGCTCCCAGAAATGCCCCTTATTACTCTATCTAGAGGGGATTTCCACAGACCAGGTCCAGACCATCTCCTGGGGGTACCATCTTCAACCCCACTGAGGAGACAGCCTCCAAAAAACACCCAGACAGGGAAAACACAAGTGTCCCACCAGGGAAAACTCCCTTTCCAACATCCCTTCTCATTTCTCTCCATGGTCAGCTGCTGCTACCACCTGCACAGCACAGCCACCATTGCCTCTTTCTTAGGACAGCTGAGTCCCCAGATACAGTCTGGGGAAACCACGGAGCCCTGGACCTCAGAAGCTTGCAGGCTTTGGTCCTCATTAGCTGCTCCATCACGTCTCAGTGTCACCACCATCACCTCTAGGTGAGGGGGAGGGGGCAGGAGGAGATGAGAGCCACCACCTCCACACCTCCATCTTCTGCTGAACAACAGCAAGCAAAGGCTGAGCTGGGAGAAAAGGCACTCCCTGAAGGGGAGATCTTTCACCTCTTTGTGACTTCTTCCACAAACACCTCGTCCTTCAACACCTTTTTTGTTGACAAAAATATCTGTCAATACAGCCTGAACTTCAAACTTGATACCATCTCTGCCCAGAGAGGAACCGGTTGCACCAGAAGTGCTGCTGCAGGAGGTGTCTGTGTGGAAACCTGGCTGCAGCCCCCAGCCCCACTGCTGCCAGGGCAGGGGGCTTGGCTCCAGGAAAGGACAATACCCACTGCATCATTTCCAATTCCTTGCCAGTGGCCGAGGCTCCCAGAAGCAACGGGAATGTGCCATGAGGGCATTTTCTCATGAATTGCCTTTGAGGGACCCTGTGTCTCTTCAACACGGCACAGAGAGGAAGCCCAGGGCTTTGAGGGTGCTGTTGTCATTGCAGGGCCTGGGGATGGATGCTCAACCCTCCAACAGCACCTGTAGCCTTCACCTGAACAAACAAAAGCCAACAGCAAGTTCGGGTGCATCCATGTGGAAGGGGAGGAGGTACCGGAACGTTTATCCAGGGAACAGCAGCCTTCAGTACACCAAACACATGGCAGGACACTGAAAAACTGGCTCCAGCATGCTGCTTCAGCCTCTTCTGGAATAAAAAGACCCCCACACTGCAGCATCTTCATTCCTTGGGCAGATCTGGGCAGGGTTAAGGAAGCCACAACCCAGACCGGACCTTCAGGAGTTTGGGAGAGCCACTGCTGATAGCAGTGATGTGCTACACACCTTGTGTCCAGTTCCACATGGCCATGTACCCCTGGGGGGGCTGAACACCACAGGGAGCCCTCCAGGGACAGGAGCAATGCCAAGGGGAAAAGTCCACGTGAGCAGAAAAAGAAATGCTGTTCATTCTTTTAAATCCTCAACAAAAAACAGACGCTGGGGTAAAAAATTCTATTTACATTAAAGCTTTTTTTTTTTCCCTACTTAGCAGTGTCAGTGGATTTAAGGGGAATGCAAAAGCAGAGCTGAAGGAGGTGCCTTTATCTTATCAGCCATCATTTTGAGAAATACCAACATCTGAAATTTGGAGATGGAAGTTCAGTGCAGCAGAGATGCTTTGGCAAAAATGAGAAACATTTATGGGCTGCCAGCACTCTGTCCCCACCACATGCATATTTTCAGCAAAGCTTTAGAGTTTTTAGACAAAGGAGGAAAAGTAATTTTTCTCAAAAAGGAATTTCTCAGATAAAAAGCTCAGGGCTGGGATAGTTTTCTTCTCTAAGGGAGGGACACTGGGCTGGTACCAGCTCTGTGACCCACTCATCTCTCCACACACACCTCTGGAGCTGGTCCGGGTGTGCCGAGATGGTTGTTAGGATCAACCCAAAAGGTTTCTAGACTGGAAAAAGAGGAAGAGAGGGAAAACTAAAAAACACAACAATAATTCAGGAGTGGGCTCCCCGTCCCACGGCTGCTCCCTCTAGTGCTGCGGCCCCGGGGGATGCTCCCACCCGGCACCTGCAGCAGGAAAAGCTCCCGTGGGGAGGGAGCAATCAGCAGAGCTCACCCCAAGGGACCTGCAGGTAGGATTGCTGTTCCCTGCTGGCAGCCTGCTCCATCCCGCAGAACGAGGTCTCAGCCCCTGTTTGCAGCCCAGAGTAAAGAGATGCCCCGGGACCACCGTGGTGGAGACCCCCAGGGCCTTCTCCAGCTCCTCCTGGGACCCCGAGAAGCAATGGGTGGTATGGATTTTGCCCAGCATATACTCCCTGCCCCAACCTTTCTGTGGGGATTCCAAGAAAGTGTTAAACCCCTCGGGAAAGGTGAGGTCTGGGGTTGCACACCTCGAGCTTGCCAACGCACACAGGAGTTGCTGTGGACCAAATATTTGCCCAGGGAATCTGATTCAGTTCATCTGAAAAAAAAGGAAAAAGAGAACAGACGTAAATGAGAGGGGCTCGGGGGGGGGCAGTTCATATGAACTGAAACCTCCCTGAGACCCAAACCCAGTGCCTAACCAAAGCAAACCAGGCTGTTTCACCCTGCTCCTCCTGCAGCCCCCAGCCCCACCACTGCCCCCTCCAAGGAGGAATTCTGCAGCCACAGAGACACTGAGCAAGGGGTGGTGTCAGGTAATAAAGCACAAGTCCTTAGACCATGGGCCCTTGAATCCTGGGGTCACTTTTGGGCCCCTCATGACAAGAAGGACACTGGTGTCCAGAAAAGGACAAAGGAGCTGGGGAAGGGTCTGGAGCAGGAGTTTTCCAAGGACCTGGAGGTGCTGAGCCTGGAGCAAAGGAAGCTGAAGGGAAACCTTCTGGCTCTCTGCAACTCCCTGGGAGGAGGTTGAAGCCAGGGGATGGGGTCAGGCTCTTCTCCCAAGGAAGAAGTGATGGGACAAGAGGAAAAGGCCTCAAGTTGCTCCAGGAGAGGTTTAGATTGGAGCTTGAGAACAATTCCTTACCTGAAAGGGCTGTCAGGGCCTGGTCCAGGCTGCCCAGAGCAGGGGTGGAGCTGCCTTGGTACCGGGTCAGCCCCCTGCACAGAGCCCCCCTGAAACTGAAACGTGGGGGTCACAGACACCACCCGCCACCCTTCCCTCTCCAAAAAGCCCTCCTGGCCTCCTCCCCTGGCCCCAGGTGTCACCTGCATGCACAGGAGAACAACTCACAGGCAGAAGACAAATCCAAGATCATGGAATCATCAAAGCTGGGAAAAGACCTTCAGGATCATCAAGATGATGGGTACCTTGAGAGCTCCCTGCAGCACGGAGGGGAGCTGGGGCAAAGATGTGGGAGGGGTGGAGGAAAAAAAAAAAATAATCCAAAAAGACAAAAAACAAAACAAAAAAACAAACAAACAAAAAAAAAACAACCAAAAAAAACCCACACCAAAACCCCTACAACTACAACAAAAAAACTACAAATCAAAAAACAACTAAAAAACCCACAAAAAACAAACAACCAAAACAACAGGGAAAAAAAAAAAAAAAAAAAAAAAAAAAAAAAAAAAAAAAAAAAAAAAAAGCGAGAGAAGGGACCCCGAGGTCTCCCAGCTCCCAGGGTGGGGAAGGTGGGTGTCCCCGTGGGTCCCAGGACGGTGTGAAGGTGCCGGGCTGGGGAGGCAGCACCCTGCAGCTTCTCGGAGATCCGGGAGATGGCAACAGCCTCCTTCTTCCTTCCCTCTGCTCTGCCCGGATGGAGCTGTTCAACCCCACCACCTCCCGGAGAAACCCCGCTCAGGGAACCACCTCTTAAACAATTTTTTTTTTTTTTTTTTTTTTTTTTTTTTTTTTTAATGAAGGGCGATTTATTTTTGTGTTTAAAGCAATAACGCGTATTTGCTCTGTGGCACATTATCTCCCTCCATATTCTCGAATAAACTACAGAAAATTAAGAGTGTCCCCGCTATCTGTTTGCTATCTGCCGCCGGATTAGAGGCGTCATGAGCTAAGCTTTGGATCAACAATGTTTTATTGGTTCATGTCACTGAAGGCTGGTTACGACCCAGCTAAATAAGACATCAAACCTCCCTCCTTCCTTCCAGAGCCAGCCCGGGCTGGAGCCCTGACACGACTCCTCTTTCTGGGGAGGGGAAAGGAAAAAGGGGATTGCCCCAAAATTCCCAGTGTTCCCTCCCTTGGGAAGAGCAGGCAGGGCTTCCCCTCCTGGGGAAGGAGGAGGGGATGGGCCCAGCAGGCTGAAAACGACACGGTTTAATCACAGTTTTTCTATCATGCTAGAAAGAGACTCAAACACCCCCAACCCCCCCTGGCAACCCACACCCACCTTTCAGAGGTCCCTGTCACCTCAGAGGGACACCTTGCAAATCCTGAAAGGAAGGGATGGGGTCTGAGCCTCTGGAGATCCCTCTGACCAGGACCAGCAGCAGTGGGTCTGCCAAAGCCCAGGGCATGCAGACAGCTGAGCTCCTCATCCTGCTCCATCCAGAGCAAGCTTGGGACATTTTTAAAGAACATTGTGAAGGGGGAGACACCAGCCCTGACCTACCTGCAGCAACCCCAGCTCCGGGCAGGCTCCTGCCCTCAGGGTACCACACTCAGTCTGGCTTTCAGATCACTATTTCTAACCTCCCAGAAACGGGGAGGTGCCCCCAAAAGGGCGGCTAGCAGGGTGAATATCTCTGGTGCTGCATGGACCTCACAGTCCAGGAGCAGAGGAGTGATAAAGTTGTGGACTGGGTTTATTCCCCCCACCCCGTGGCAGCAGGATGCTTGGATCTGCACCCCCTGCCCCAGGTTTCCAAGCGGAAAAAGAAATGTAGAGATTTAATTTAACCGTTTTCTACCTCCACCTGTAGGGCCGATTTTTCGTTCAGAAAAAGAGACAAACAAATAAGCTTCTTAATATGGAAAAAAAATGGCAAATATGCAGACTGTCATAGATTTCCCAGAGTTATCAAATAAAAGCACATTTTAAAAATAAATAAATAAATAAAAAATCAATACCTCTAGAAGGGAGTCCCAGGAGCTCCCTGGTAGGCTGATGATTATTGTGGTGGTCTGAAAGAAATCTGATTTATAGCTCCCCTGGACACAGCCCGGGCTCTGTACTCACCTGAGTAAACCCTGTGACTGGTTTGGTACCAGTTTGACTTCTCAGCACCAGTCCTCCCAGTGGGAAAAGGGACATCTGAGAAAGGAAACAAATGGATCACAGCAAAAAGAAAGGAAAGAGGGAAAATGAAGAGTGGGGAAGGAGACATAAGAGCTGTGGTGTTACCCTGTGGGTTTTTTTTGCTCATGAGTTTTGCTTCATGCCAAATAACCTTTGGTTCTGTGCACATGAGAAATGCAGCCGGGCTGCTTCCTCAATAAGATGTCCTTACTTAGTTTTTCTATTACTGTTATCAGAGAGGATCAAAACAGACAGATGCATTTACTGTTTTCCATCAAAAGATAATAAAAAGAAACAGTTTATAAAATCAGATTATATGAAAAATTGCCTAATGATTATAACTTCTAAACCCATTGCTGAATAATGATGTATTCAAGAGTTGTCATCGAGTGATGAAAGAAACCTAATATGAAAGATTTTCTCTATGAAGAATGACTACAGATGAATTGCACAGAGATACAATCCTCTGATAAAGAACAATAAGAGCCTCTAGAACACTTAATAATAGACTACTCAGGATGAATTGAGTATTGCAATAAAAGCTCATAAATTAAAAAGTTTCAAAATGATTTCTGATAAAAGACATGCCAAGGTGAAAGAAAAAAAAATTATTGAAATCAACAGATACACTGGCTGCAGCACATTAGGTGTAGAAAATGCACTCTATAAACTCAAAATCACTGATTTTAAAGAGAACATGATTGCACCCTATGAACAGCAAGATTTCCCTCGGAAAAATCTTTTCTGGCAGTCCAATAAGGGTAATGTGCTGGCAGCCTGGGAGAGTTGAGCAGCACCCATGGGTGAGTGGGTGTGTGTCTGGGTCCCTGGGAGGCAGAGCCCGAGGGTAAAGGTTCGGAAAGTGTGGGTCAGGCACCCACCAGCCCCTTCTCAGCCCAGGGCCCCCAGTAACCCCCTCCCCATCAGGAAAAAAACCAAAAGCACCCACACACCCTGCAGCTGGACCCTCCTGGCTGGGGAAAGGGCAAGAGACAGAGTCAGGAGCCTTCTCTCTGGCAGGCACAGAAACCCAAAGAATGGGCCTGGATCTCGACCTTTCCCTTTGGCATCTCCTGCCAGGCTGATGGGCTGAGCCCCACAGGGCTGGACCCCAGGCACCTGGCTCATGCCCCCTGCTCCCAGGGAGGCAGGAAACACTTTGGTGATATTAGAGCCGGTCTGAAATGCAGATGGCTGAACTGAAGCAGCCCTGCTGCTGTGCAGGGAACAGAGATGATTTATTATAAGCTGTGCCAGCATATATTATTCGTGTTGGAACCAAGGAAAGGTCTTTGATATGTATCTGGAAAAAGCTTCAAATCCATAAAAGAGATAAACTTGTATGAATAGTGTCACCCAGAGTATAGATGAAAGTCTCAGACACATCTTCCTATCGCATAAGGGAGTGCAGGGCGACTGTACTTATACAATCTGTGCATTAATTTCACTTAGAAGAGAAATTCATTACCATATCTCTCCAGAGGGAGAGCTGACCCCACTGGGGCTTCCCAGGGGCCTCGGTGAGGCTTTGTTTGCTTTTGCTGCACATCACAACCTGGGGCTGGCGAGCCCTCGCCTACTGCAAACCTCCCTGCCAAACCCGCTGCTTTGGGCTCAAAATCACATCAGTCCCCCCTAAAACCCCCTCCTCTTTTAGGCGGCGAGTGAGGGAATGACAGGAGCTGCCAAGGGCCCCTGGCTCCCGTTAGGTCCCCGCAGGTCTCCTGCCAGCACTGGGATTAGGCTGTGACTAATTGCAGCTTCATTTCCTTTAATAAAGAGACACCCAAGCGTTCGACACAATTGCAGCAGGAAAACAATAATAATAAAGTCCCCCAGTAAATGTCTGCAATTAGAGCATTCACCATTAATGGCGCTAATTAACCTCGCGCACAGAGCAGCTGGTGGAGCAGGGGCGGGGAGCAGCGGCTCTGGGGATTTTTCTGGATGCTGCAAAGCTCCTGGCAGCATCCCCACTGCCACGCAGGACCCTGGCAGCCCCCCGGGAGCCACAGGATCAGCTTCCCCAAATGGCACAAATAAAAACATCACGGGGAAAGGAGAGGTGAGCGAGGTGGATTTTGTGCTGGTTACAACCAAGTGATTTTGGCATCATCAGTTGCGTGGGGAAACCCATCACCTGCCCAAGATGATTCGATTCAATGTACTTACTGGTGGAAACAGGCTCAGACACACCTGGAACAGATGGAGTCCTTCCAGAAGGGAAAGCTGAGGCACTGGAGCAGAGCATCTCCATCCTGCACACCCCCATCAGACACCCGACATCTGCCCCTCTGCCCAGCTTCAGCTCTGCTTTACTTGTGGGTTTGTGATTGGTTTTTTTTAGTTTTGTTTGGGAGTTGTTTTTTGTTGTTTTTTTTTCTTGGGTGTGGGGCTGGGTTTTTTTGTTTTTCGTTTCTCAAATCACTCCTATTTTTAACTTCCTAAAGTCCAGGAAAACCCTTTAGCTTTCTTGTAGGCTCTCCAAGTCTCCCAGCCCATTCCCAGAACATGTAATACAATAGAAAGATGACAAATGAAATTCGGGGAGACCGAGAGCCCGAGCATCTCTCAGTGGAGCAGCCCTTGTCCCTCGACAGCCTTATTGCATCTGGCAGCCAGGGTGGGAATTAGAGAAGGAAACATTTTCTATTCGTCCCTGTCTCCCGAAGAACCCTTTCTCCCATCTCCTGAATGCTCCTGCACAAAACTGCTCCCCAAACACAGCACACCGAGTTGCAGGCAGCAGAACAACACAGAAACAGGACAAAAGACCCCAGAACATTTTCATCTTAAATTTTCTCCCCTCGTTTGCGCCACCAGCCTTAATTCCCCCACTGCCACAGGTTTCTCTCCAGCCATATGCTCTTAACCCAGGGGTGCCTGAGACACAGACCTGTCTGTGCTGGGCACAGATTTCATTTTTCCATCATCCCTCCTGAGCAACCAGTACTCTGGATAGGGGGCTGCCCCAGCTCTCCGGGTTTGGAGCCGTTTCTGGAAGAGGTTGGGTCCCTTTCTGCTCAGCTTTCTTAGCCAGAATATTCATATTTTCCCATCTGTGCCCTATTTTAAAGCCCTTTCTCTCCCTCCTTCCTTCCTTTTTTGACAGCAAATGTGATGCTTTTGTTCCCGTTCTCTCTGGCCCTGATCCTGTTGAATATAAATAAATAAATAAAATAAATGCCAGAGCATCTGAAGTGGCTGCACAGTGGGTAAAACCCTGGCTCCCTCGAAACCGAGAGTAAAACACCCATTCATTCCCTCCGCCGCAGCGCTCACCCCGTGACTTCAATGGGACAAACTCACAAGGGCAGAAAGTTGTTTGTTGTCCCTTAAATGGATCCATTGTCTATTGTTGGGGGCTCTTTCCTGAGCTCTAAATCTTCCTTTAGCTCTGCTCTCCGCCTGTCCCAGCTCCCAGGAGGACAGACACCCCCAAACACAGCGAGTGCCTTCGCGGGCTCTGGGCGTTGCTCTGAGCAAGCGAATATTTGTCTCCCAAAACACACTTCCAGCCCTGTGAGGGCCATAGAAAGGTCTCCCTCCCTTTATTAATGGGTTTGTCTTGCAGCAACAGTGAGTAACTTCATTTTTTCTCCTCTGCAGGAAGAATAAAGACCCGCCTGTCCCCAGCACCCCCCCCCTCCTCCGAGCGACAGCGCTCAGTGCTCGGAAGGTGTTTGGAAAGGACACAAAGTTGGGGTGGGTTTTGTTTGGGTGTTGGTTTTTTTTGTAAAATTCGCTTTGTGGGGCTGCTGCAGCTGCCGGGGACCTGCCACAGGGTGTCCGTGGAGATGCGGGGACCTGCCACATGGTGTCACCGGAGATCGCAGCATCCCCCGGCCCCGGGGACACCAGCGGCGGCTTGGCCAGGCACAGGCACCCAGGAGGGCACCGATAGCCTCTGCCACTCCTGCCTCCTCTCCGGGGACTGTTTTTCTTTCCCTTACTCTGCCCACTTCTTCCTACTCGTTCCTTCTCTTCCTCCATACTATTTCTGTCCCACCTTCCACTCTCAGCACCCCCAGAGCATCCCCAGCCCTCCTTCCGGACACCAAAAGGCTCCCTCCTCATGAGCTGAGACCTGATGGGCACTTAAGTGCTTTTATTTTAATTCTCGTGTGCTTATATTTTAAGCAGGCTGGCCAGCTGGATTATTGAACCGTGGACACATAGGTTTGAAAGAGAACTTCCTAGGATACATCCCCACCAGCCCCCACTCTGAGAAACCATAAGAGGAACCACCAAATAAACTTTTTTTTTTTTTCAAAAAAAGTGTTGCTATATACACTGGGGTTGCTCTGGCACTACCCAGGCAGCATTAAGAGAAAAAGACAAATGGTAAAGAAATACTTTTTTTCCCAGGCAGAGGATTCTGCACAGCTGGCAACGCAGCCTGTAGAAGAGATTCTTCTTAAATCACATTTTTAGCAGCATTGAATGTCAACTACCACGAGCCCTGACTCACAGCAACCCACAGCAGGACTCTCCTGATGCCCACAAGAGGCTGGACAAGGCAATGCTAACATCTGAAAATTCCTCCCCAGCTGTGCTGGCAGTGGGGTCTGACCCCCAGTGCCCCACATCCTCATTGAGGTGGGTCAGACCATCCTCACGGTCCAGCACCTTCAACCTCCTTTGGCTTTCCACAGCCAGCACTTGCCACAGCCCAGAGAGCAGCTGCCTTTGCCATCCTTCTCTTGTGCAAACAAGTAACAGAAAGCTCTGAAAAAATAACGAGCTCTGCTTCAAACACAACATGGGGTTTAAAATGCAGTAGGTTTCTCTACACTCATCTTCAGGTGTCCATGCTTTCTGAATGCACCTACTTCCATTTAACCACTACAGGCAGCAGTGCCAGCAATTTTTCTGCCCCTTAGAACCAAAGCAGAGATCCCATGAGACTTTAATAGAAACAATCCAGCACATGAGGCTCTAAAAAACTAGGTGCGAGTTCTGGGGTTTCCAGTAAGAGGCATCAGGAAGTCCCAAGCATGATTTTATGGCCTCCTGGAGCATGAAACTAGACAGACCAGATGACTTCCAGGGTCCCTTCCACCCCAAATCATTCTATGGTTCTGTGACATCCGAACAAACGCTTTGCCAGCATGGCAACTCTCTGCTAGCAGCAGAAACACACTTCACATTGTGATGAGATCCCACAGGCAGGGAGAGGAGGGTTGCTCCATCCCAAGGATGCTGAGAGTAGCTCAGCACCTGATTTCCAGCTCCCTACAGAGCCAAGCTGCTGGGAAGAACTGAACACCAACAAGCATGAAAACAAGCTGCACTCACACAAAACAAGCTGGTGGCAGGAGTTATGTTAGTTATTTTAGTCCCCCCAAAAAAGCACTCTCCAAATCACAAAGTGTTACAGCACTACAAAAGCACCATCCATACCTCTTCATAGGGGACAAGAACTGAATCAAAATGTGCTGCCTTCACCTTGTGGGAAGCTGGTGAGCTGCTGGAATTAAACACAATCTCTCAGGCAGTAAAACAGTGTCTTCAGTTATTAAGGAAGAAGATAGCTTTATAAATCCCATATTGTACAGCAGGGCACTGGGGCTAGGAGACAGAGCTGGTGGCAGGAGGTTCGTGACACCTTCATGGACTGTGCTGAGCTACTTATAGAGCAGCTGGAGAGGAAAAATTCAATGTGCAGCAACTAACAGGCAGCAGGACCACTATAGGCTTCCTTCTGCCTGAAGGACTGAAGGGATAGTTGATTGCTATCCCTCCTCTTCCTCCCACCCCTCCTTTCCCCACAAAGCAACCAGAGCTCAGAGGGCAAAGCCTCAAAGCCCCTTTGGGAGTGACATGGCTGGAGCACCACATCCAACAACATTATATTCTGATCCAGCTCCTCGTGTAACCTTCAATTTATTCCTAAGCCCCTCTGTTTATTTAACAGAATCTTCCTTCCACCGTGTGGAGCAGCAGCACTCAACCTTTAAGCAGCCCAAGAGCCACTTCAGCCTCTGACAGATGCTGAGAGCTCCCGAGTCTGGGAGTCCCATCCAGCACCCTGGCACAGCTTGGGAACCACAGGGCTTTGCTCAGCACCCACAGAGGGCTTCTTCCAGGCTGGGCCATGCCAGCAGAGCAGCACACAGGGGGTTGGGTGGGCTGGCTCTGAGGTTTGGGGTTTCAGTGGGGTACCACGGATCCCTCCCGCAGGTTCAGGGAGCCAACCCTAACTGTTTTGACAGGCCGAACCATCCCTCAGGTGGTTACAGCTCTGGTCCCACCAAGGCATGCTTGTGGGGGACCACCAGCAGCTACTGAGGTGGGGGACAGCATCACCATGTCCCTCCAGCAGCAGGGAACACTACTGCTCACCTGGTTCCACCAGACACCATCACATCCACCTCAAGAAAGGCTCCCTTCCTCCAAGACTCTCCTCCTACTCCTCAGTGATTCCCAGCTACCAGAGGAACACACCAGACTGGTCCCAGTGGTGGTCTTGAGCATGGTACCCTGACATCCCACCCACCCAGCAGCTGCCCTCTACACCAGCACCCAGGCACAATCCATCAGGAATTTGGTCAGTTGCTGCCACAATCACTGAGAGCATAGTCAAGGGGCCCCCAAAATCTGGGCGCCTGCCCCAAGTGCTTCCCAAAGCCAGGGACTTGGGGCAGGGGGATCAGCACATCCTTTGGCAGGAGCTGGAAAGGGGACAGGAAAACTTCAGCTGTGATAAATCCATCACTCAAGCCTCAGCTCCTTGATGGATTCCTATTGCTTTCTCTCTCAACTCACCAGAGTTTTGTGCTGGCATTGGGTTCACCATGCATCATTTATAAACTTTATGCAATTTATAGGAAAAAAACCCAACAACCTTTACTTTTCTGTTTACTGTTCCCAGCATAATGAAAATGTTAAAACGCTAAGTCACTTGACACCTGCCACCCCAGTAATGCACTTGCTTTACTTTTTTTTTTGTAGTTACAAGAGTTGTTGAATATATTTAAAGCTCTTCAGTTCACTCAAGTCGAGAAAGACATGCTGCATATTCAATGAAATGCCACAGTTGTGACATGTTCCACAGCCTCCGCTGTGTTAAGTCTCTTCATTTATTCTTTTACAGACAGTCACAGAATTTATTCTGTTATGAATAAAATTATCCCCGATGTCCTTCAGAAAATAATGTAGGGCTTTTGCCTGAATGCAGGAAGTTCAAGGAAAATATTCCAGGTGGCCAGAACATGAAGAACAAGTCACTGAACCTCTTTCATTGAGCTGTCATCTTCTCCTCTGGCTTCCACACTGCACCCCCAGCCCCAGACAAGCTTCTGCTTTAGTGAATAATGATTAACAGCCCCAAAGCCTGTAGCTGCTGAACACCAGCCCTCTGCACCAGAGAGATGGGGGCTGCTGCTTAAAAAAAAAAAAAAAAAAAAAAAAAAGAGCCTGGTGCCAGTGAAGCAAGCTGCCCCATGGAACTGCAGAGAAACCATCTCTGGGTGTTCCCTTTGGGTTTGAGAGTTGTTTGTTTGTTGGGTGGTTTTCTGTGGTTTGAGGTTTTTTGTTTGTTTGTTTGTTTTTTTTTAAGGATCATGATCCTGTTTGAGTTGGGTAACAACCAGGAGGGTAGAGGAAAACCCCAAGCACCCACCTCCCCCCAGGGTGCCCCCACTAGAATGAAACCATGCCAAGGCTGCTTGAATCTTGGGCAGACTTTATAACCGAGAACCATGACACTTCCAGGCACACTTACCCTGAATCCTCACAGCTTCAGCTGAAGACACAAGCAGCTCCAGGACTGGCTGGAGAAATGGGAACCAGAAATCCTGGTGTTCAGTCCTGGGCTACAGAAACACCAGCCACTTTTTGCTGCTGCCTCAAGCAACCCCAAGCCCACAGAGCCTCTCCTTTGTGCACTTGAAATCCTCTGCCTTCTCACCTGAGGTCACGAGTCTCACCATCCCTTCAACTATTTAACACCAGCCCATACTTTTATCTTTTGTAAAAAACAAATAGAAAGCAGGCCAAGGGGAAGCTGATCATTGCATTAGTTTGGAATACAGATACCGAGATGCTCTCTGAAGAGCACAATCAAGATGGGGATATGGGCTCATTTTTCTGTGCCTCACTATGTAATTTTTTTCCTCTATTGTCAGCATCATTGTTGATCCTGAAATTATAGTGTCTGAGGAGTTATTCAACAGGAGATGTTTGACACAAAAAAAAAAAGAGTCTCAAAATAACTGCAAGGAAAACATTTAAATAAACCCAGAGATTACAGAGGTAAAATACAAAAATTACTCCAAGAAGCTCATTTGTTTTCATTCCACTACATGTGAGTGTTGTCTGAGAAAAGGAGGGAGGGGAGGAAAAAAAACAAAACAAAACAAAATGGCTAGGTCTGATGGGAAGCAGCCCTGGCATCTCTCTGCCTCCATCACAGTCTGTTAATTACCCTCAGATTAAGATGTGGGTCAGGTGTCCAGGATCCAACTAAACCACTACTAACAGCTTCATCTGCTCACCTGCATCTCTGCTCCACAGAGGAGCTTGGCTTTTGTAGAGGACTGGGATTGCTCTGGTACAGCTCAGAGTGGTGGGGGGTTCCTTCCCCTTTTTCCAGTTAATCTCCTCATTTTTAGTGCCTGCCAGCTGACTTTCTGTGCACACTTTACAGCAGCAATGGGACCTGGGCTGCTGCCCTCCCCCAGCAAGGCCCGGCCACCAGCACCCCCACACACCAGCAAGGAGCCCCATTTTCTGAGGAGCCCCCACACCAGTGTCCCCAGCCTGGCTGGTTTCCACCCAGCATCCATTTCCCTCCTCTCTGCCCCTCTCTAGGATTGGGGCTCTTTGAGACCAGGGGGGAGGAACTCAGCCTGCTGCTACTGTGTGAACAATATTTTGTGATAAGTAAATCTTTTAGGTTTACTTCCAATTATTATTTTATTTTTAAACAGCGGGGTTTAATCTTAGAAAGGATCAACAGCTCTCTGCCTTTGAAGAGCAGAACCCTCCTGATATTCATTACCTGACTCAGCTGTTCACTCAGGTCTCTCCCTTTGATGAGAAGCTTGGGTTTACAGACAGTATTTAGCATGCTGATTAGTACACAACGTGACCTACTATTGGAATAAGAGGGGTGTGTAGCACTGTGCCAGAAGCTGACTTAGTTGTACTAAGAGGAAAAAAAAACCAAACCACAACATACCAAAACAAAAAAAAACACGTTTGATAATAATTTTCTAACACAACTACTTACTTGGAAGTAAAACAGGGTGAGAGCAACAAAAATGGGCACTTTCCCCTGCCCACCCTGAATCACAACTCAGCACCTGGCCAAGACCTGCTGCCCAGGGACTTGTCCTGCTTCTTCCTGGGCTTCAAACCCCAGATACTGATGTCTCGGAGTAAAAAAGTGCAAATCAAGAAGGGCATCACTGCAGCAAGGGAAGCCAGAGTTGCACTTGGGAGAAAACCCAATCACTACATTTTTAATTATCCCTGTGGCAAGGCCGCAGTCAACAATAACTACAGCAGCACTCTGATCCTCTTAGGCCCTGGGTAATCAACAATTCCCCAGCACCTTCAGCCTCAGCACCCAAGGGGAGTTCTCCACACCATCCACAGCCCCAGCAGCTCAGTGGTGCCCATTCCCCAAAAAAAGAAGCAGGCAGGGGAGACACCAGTGTCCTGGCAGCCAGGTTTCAGCCCCAAAACAGGCTCAGTGTGATCCAGCCTCAATGTAAGAGCTCCCCAGACTTGCTTTATGCCTCCAAAGAAGCCTTTAGGGGCACTAGAAAAATATTTAACCACGAAGATGGGGAAGATCAAATATTGTCCCCTGCACAGAGCTCCACAGCACAGCCCCATCTCCACCTTAGCTACTGGGACATCCCTGGGGAAGGCAGCAGGGAATCTCTGGGGTTACACATTAGCCAGAGCAGCAGCACCAAGGTCCCCAGGAATAGGAAGGGTTAGGAGACAGAAGGAGAAAGCAGTCACTCACACTGTTAATGTGTAACGCCAGGGCCACCTTTACCTTGCCTTCTGCTCACCTGCACTGGGGGGTCAGCACCTGCCAGAAAGCCCTGGGAAGGAGCAGAGCCTGGGCAGCAAGGGGTGGGCAGCCCCCAGGCAGGGGTTATGTAGCTGTGGGGGTCTGGGGGTGGGCAGAAGCTGGGCAGGGGGAGGGAGGGGTGGATTAACACCTGGGTCTGAGGAGGACCCTTCCCTGGGTGTGGTGGGGCCTTGATGGGGAAAACCTGGTGAGGTTTGCTTTAAGGAAAGGTCCCTAATATGCTCTTCTCCAGGTGGTTCTGATGGTGTTTTTGGAGCAGACTGGCCAGTGGGGTCAGCAGTCACTGTCACTGTGGGTGTACCTAGGGAGCACCCTTAGTGATGGATGAGTTCAGCTGAACAGAGATGAAAACAACTCCAAAAGGAGATGAGCAGCACTTCAGTTCAGCTCCCACACCTCCCAGAGAGGCCCTGGAGCCAGTGAGTCCCACCTCCATCCCATCTCCATCCCATCTCCATCACCCTACTGGGGATGGCATGAGGTCAAACCCTCCCTGGCAGGGGTGACACCAACACCACCTCACCAGCCAGCCCCTCAGCTGGTGTCAGCAGAGCAGCATCCCACCAACAGCCTCCTGATCCCTCCTGACAGTGATGCTGCAGCTGCCTCCCCACCCACCCGGGGTCTGGGCTCCTGGAGATGGATGGGTGATTGATGGGGTGCCCGCGATACGCCACGGCGCGCTCCTTATCTGTGCCTTCCCGGTTGGTTCCCACGTCGCTGGCGGGGTTTAAGGTGTCAATGTCACTTGCTTTCACTTGGATTTCTTTTTCTTTCCTTTTCCCAACCTGCCTTGATTCCCTCACACCTGTTTGTGCGCCCCGGGGAATCCGTTTCATCTTCAGGATTAGGAGAATTGGGCAAACTCTACAGGGCAAGACCCACCTTCCCCAACTGTCCACGGGGAGCTTGAACACACGGGTACAATTTGTTTTCATGGCAGGTCCTCTGAGAGCTAAATCCACCTATATTACCTTCCATGGGAACTCTTTGTCAAGCAAAGTCAAAATCATGACAGCAAGTGCCACCCAAAAACTGGGGTGCACGTGGAAAGACCGGGGTTAGCTGGAGACAAAGAAGAAGAGATGGAAGGGAGAAGGAAGAAGGAAATCTGAGTG
This sequence comes from Phaethornis superciliosus, assembly GCA_023637945.1. Lineage (NCBI taxonomy): Eukaryota > Metazoa > Chordata > Aves > Apodiformes > Trochilidae > Phaethornis > Phaethornis superciliosus. The sequence goes on along the minus strand of JAJQWJ010000003.1, from coordinate 749,494 downwards.
GGAACATCATGGGCATCACCAGGAGAACCCTTCTTCTCTCTCTTTTTGGTCTGGCAGCTCCCCCTCACCACAGACCTTCAATTGAAAACACTGGGAATCCTCATCCCTGCTTGTGCTGGGAACAGCACCGGCTCTGCCAGGCAGGTGACACCACCAGGACAAGCCAGCAGCATCCCCAGCAAGTCCCCAGGGCTTGTGCAGAGCTGCTGATGTTAGGGGACCCCTCTCTGCTCCTCACCAGCCCCATGTGGCCAAGGGCTGGTGTCTGAGCACCAACTTGAGGTTGTTGTGGCCCCACCAACCACCCAGCATCAGCCTCTCTGCCCTACCAGCTCCCAACACTTGCTCTTGCTCCTCCCCATTACAGCCCTCAGGAAAAAATAAAAAAAATAAAACGAGAAAGCAAAGGAAGAATGCCCACATCAAACCTGGCCAGAAAAGAACCTTTCACCTCTGCCTCTCTAGGGGCTCCACCTCCTCTCTCCCCTCTCCCTCTCCCAGCAGGAGCCAGCGTGAAGCCCCATGCCAGGGAGCAGGTTTGGTGCTGGCAGGTTGTGCTGTGTGCTCAGCCCCGTGGGACAGCCCCTGGCCATCTGTTCCCCCAGGTGTGTACACGCACAGATAGTCCTCCCCCAGCTCCTCAAACACACTGGTTGTTAGAGCAGCATGTGGGTGTGCTCCCCCTTCCCATCCCCACCATCCCTGGCCCTGGCATCAAAGGCTTAGGTGGTGACCAGATTCTCTTTTTATTCACTATAAAAACCAGGCTAGAACAAGGGACAACTCAGAAAATGCTCCTGCTCTCCACCAAAACCTGAGCTGTCCTGACATGCGGTGCCTTGTGGGCCCTTTCCCTGAGCTCCTGTCCTCTCCAGGGGAGAAGGGCCTGATGGTCAGGTTGAATTCCTTCACCTTGATGAAAAGAAGTGTGTGTGTGTGTGTGTGTGTGTATGAAAAGTGAAAATATTTTCCTTCAGGAAAGGAAATTGGATTGATTTTACCCCAATTGATGCCACCTGAGCATCCCAAGCTCAGACACCAACCCTCAGCCTTTTCCTTTGATTCGCAAGGAAATATTTGTCTCCAAATCTGAAAGCCTCTCTGGAATTCTTGGGTTCCCAGCTACCCCACCCTGTGCAGCCAGCTCAGGCTCAGGATCTGCTCCTAACTGGCACAGATGCCCACGCAATGCAGAGCCCACAACCCCCAGAGCCCATGGGTTGCCTGACCACCCATATTCAGGCCCCCTTCGCCACCCCCCTGAGGCTTCCCCTTCCTGCCTCATGGGACCAGGCTCTGGCCAGGCCAAAGCACCAGGGACTGGCTCAGAAACACCCACAGGGGCACAAGCCATCCATCCCTGCCCCAACTGCTGCTACCACGCCTCCTGGGGACACTGGGGATAGTGAAATGAGGGTTCAGAGGGCCAAGGTAGCCTGAGCTGGCTCAAAGTCAGCACCAGAGGTAGCCAGGGGTTGTTACCTTACCCTTTGTGCAGTGACTGAAGGAGGGCAGGCAGCTCCCTGCAGCTGGAAGAGCCTGCTGAGACATTGGATAAGCCTTGGATTGGGAAAAAAGCCTTTTCCCTCCTCAGGGTCACACAGAGATGGGTACCTGGAGATGGGTACCTCTTGGTCCTGCCCAGAGCCAGGGGCACAAAGAGGCACCAGTGGATGCAGATGAGCAGCAGTTCAATGTTATTTACTCTCTTCCTGGACCTGGAAAAAATCCAGTAGCTCTTCCCCATGCATCCTCATGCTTTGAGAGTCCAGCCTTCCCTGGCCAAATCATTACAATTACTGGGGCTGTCTGGGGAAGAGAGAACAAACCTGCATAAGAAAGATATCCCCTCCTCCTCTCCTCCACCTTTTTCCTGAAGCAACATTTCCCAACAAACCTACAAATAACCATCTGAAAATCCTCTCCCCTACCTGTGAGATGGGTTCTCTGACAAAACCTCCCAAACTGTCTTCACTCACCATGACTGGTGTGGAAATTTGTGTCAGCCACTTTGCTCTCTTCCTCACGGGGTCTGGCAGCCTTAGGGGATGGTGGGACACAAGCATCAGGTACTGAAGAGCCCTCCAAGAAGGTTTGCTTTTCAGTAATGAATACAAAATGCTTTTATTATCTAAACAGTCACTGCATGTTTGACAATACAGCCTGAGAGACAGCTTGTCATTGTCACAGGGGATGTCTGCAGGGCCCAGACCCCTGTGGTGCATCAGGCTTTGCCTCGGGAGCACTGTCAGGAGGCAGGTCCTGGACATCCAGACTGAATCTCTTGTTATGGAAGCTGAAGACTTTACAGGTATGTAAATAAAAGAGCTCACTAATTACATTTGTGTTCTTCTGAGGGCAACAGGATATTATTTTTCCTCTAATTCCACTCCCTGAGTTCAGCAAGCTGGGCACTATTTTATCCAAACAAAACAAGCATGGCAAAGTTATTAATTGCCTAGAACAAGATCTTTATTGATTAGTATAAGGATCAATCACTTTATCTGTTAGAGCTGCCTGTGACCGGGGTATTTAGCTAAGAGATATCTGTCCTAGGCCCTGGGGATTTTCACAGAGGAGTCCAAGGTCTCTCCAGTGCTTTTAAATAGAAGGCAGGTGGTGGCAAGAATTCAGATGAGGTGAGATGGAGAAGGCTCCCTGTGACCCTCCCACTAGCCCCAACAGTCACCAGTGATGCCCATTCAAGGTTCTGGGGGGTATATGGAGAAAGAGTTTTGCTGAAAAGGAAGCACACCTCAAGGCTTGCACCATTGCAGCCCCCGGGGTTGGTGAGGGGCAGCAGAGCCTTCCACTGCGTGGGGTCTGACCCCTGGGGGTGGGCAGCGTGGAGGGCCCCTCGGGGGGGGAAGCAGCTGCAGGGTACCCCGTGCAGAGGAGATGTGCTGGTGGTCTTCACCTCAGCCACTGCCTTTGGAAAGGAGCTGGACTGAGGCTTGGACCCCCAGGAAGCCCCCCCAGCCAGCTGCACCCTCTCCATAGCTCTGTATTCCCAGGGGGTCACACCTTGTGCAAGCAGGTACTGCATTTTATACCCGGCTGCGGGAACGTCGGACAGCGCCCCAGTCCATCACCTTTTCTTCGCCTCCCACCTTTTAAAAAAAAAAAGTAACCATTAAAAAAATAAAAATAAAAGCAAGCCGCAAAGGGGCAGGGGAGGGGGGCTGCAGCTGGAGCCGTCTCTGGCAACCCAGCTCTAATCTCGCACAAACCCCCGCTATCAAAGCTTGGATCAGCATATCTAATGTAAACGAGCTTTCACACATAAATAACGTGCCACATCTGGCCATGGGGTTTTTATAGCGCCTTGGCTACCGAGAGATTTATAGAGGGCGAGCTTGGTAAAGAGCAGCCGGGGCTGATCTGATCTGGGGGAAGTTGGGGGCTTCCCCGAGGAGGAGCGGGGAGAGAGGGAGGATTTGGGCAGCGACGGGAGGAGGTAGCGGGGGGGGGGGGGAGGCACCGGAGTCCCCGCACAGACAGAAAGCGGCTTCGCCGCATCTTTGGGGAAAGGGAGGGGGGCAGGGGGAGGGCTCAGCCCCCCGGGGGAAGAGGGGCTGGCTCAGCGGCAGGGCCGGGGCAGGCTTAAAAGAGCCATCCAGGAACCGTCGTGTTTGCGCTTATAACCAATTTATTACCGCCGAACATATGGCCGGTATTTCTCCTGGCGTCAGCCGCCGGGGAGGAAAGCAAACAGACCGCGCGATGTAAAGCCGGAGGAAGAAGAAGGAGCGGCCGCCCCTGCGGAGACAATGCGAGAGGCGCGGAGCCTCCGCCGCGCTCAGCAGCCCCCGGCTTAGGGACCCACGGCCCCCAGGTGAGCCCCGCCGCGACGGGCAGAAGGGCCGCGCCGGTGACAGCGGCGAAAGGAGCAAAAAAAAAAAAAGGGGGGGGGACCGCGGAGGAGAGCCGGGAGCAGCAGGTGGGAAGGGGCTGGCATGGGGGGCTCGGTGGGTCAGGTGCAAGTTGCTACTGGGGGAACTCGGGGGGGGGACGGACAGGACAGTACCGAGGAGGGGAAGCGTCTCTGTGACCCGACGGCGGGGCTCGGCTACCCCTGGCCCGCCCCCGGTTGCCCCCCTTGGTCGGTGGGGCCGGGGGGATGCGCGGCCCCATCGGGGCGCTCCGCCCGCCCGCTGCGGGGAGGGGGGAGCCGGGGGTGCTCCCCCCGCTGCCCCGGCGGAGGGACACTTCTCGGCTGCGACGGCAGAGTACGCCAGAGGACCGGGAATGACCCCGGCCCCCCCGGCTGCTCCCTCCTCCTGGCCTCCTTCCCTTCTTTATCCCGCTGTCGCTCCTCACCTCCCACCCCACACACACCCCCCGGGGCACCCTTTTCCCGAAAAGACACTGATGCCCCAGCGCAGGGTGTGCAGGCACCGGAGGCTTCCTCGGACGCTTCCCCGGCACCCCTCAACTCTCCAAAGCCCCCCCCCAGCTACCTGCGCAGCCAGCCGGGCTCCCCCCCGCAATTGTTGTGCTTGGGGGTGAGAGAAGTAAACGCAGATAAGAAAGTGCTCTGGGCCCTAAATCCCCCCCACATCCCCATTACCATCGCCCTCGGGTTTTCCCTTCCCGAGGAGAAACATTTCTGACAAAAAGCTTAATCTCATCGGGACACGTTTAATCATTAGAGATGGCCAGGAATACAGCGGGGGGGGGTGGGGGGCTGCCCGGGGGGCTGCGAAACGTTTGCCTGGCAAATAGAACAGTTTATAATAAATTGAAAAGGGAAAGGAGGCCCCGGGCCGGGCTTTGAGCTTTCATCGGGAGTTTGGGGGGTGTAGGGGGGATTAAATAAGACAAACAAATAGCTGGGTCGGGGGGGCTGCGGGCTCTGTGCTCGCCCGCACGGCTTTAGCAAACGGCCCCCACCACCACCACTATTGGCAAAATTTTCAAAGATCTCATTAAAGTACATTTATCAAAGCCCTAACATGTGCCCTCCGGCTCTGACATAACCCCGTGAGCCCCCAGGGAAGTTGGGGGGGCCAGGGGGGAATCCCAATTTCTGTGACAATTCACCGCCTCGGGCGAGACCCCGTTCTGCAGAGTCCTAAGGCGTATCAGGGAATTGGAAGTATTTCTCCGTCTTTGAAGCTTCGGGAGGAAGGAGATAGAGAGGAATCGTGAGAATAGGAAAGCTCATTTAGATTCCTACGTCCTGGAGAAGATTAATTGTCTGCGGGAGAAAGGCAGGCCGGCGCCGGGGTTTTGGGGGTGGCAGGGGCTTTATTAGGGAGGCTCCGTAAGGAAGGCTTTTTTTTTTTTTTGCTTTTTTTTTTTTTTTTTTTGGTTCCCCTTTTTCAAATGCCAAAACCCCCCAACCTTAACGCCTTTGTTGATGCCGTTTTTCCAGCCGATAGCATCAACGGGAATCGCGCCTCGCAGAAAACTCCCAGCCCCGCACCTTACCATTAAGTTCTTGAGAGCGACGGAGGATTCAGAGATCTCCGGTTCCTCCCCCGATTTCAGGAAATACGATTTTTTAAATTGTTATTTATTTTACACGCCCCGTAACGCCAGGTAACCCTGCGGCGTGGGGTCCCCGCTCCCTTTCCCACGGCCTGGCGTGGCCGTGCCGGCAGCATCTCTGCTGAGCTGCCACTTTATCACTGGAAAAATGCGATTTAAAACGCTCTGTGCGGGGCTCTCGGAAGGTAAATTTAGAACTTATAGTTTTATTACATATATATATTTTTTTTAATCAAAAAAAGCTGTTTTACTGTAACGAGGCGTCTCTTCTTTCCCCCGCCACACTTTAAAACAAAGAGGGTGTTACTTACAGGAGCTGATCCCGAAGTGAAGCTCCTAATAACAATTACCGGGAGCCACATGGGCATCGCTTCCCTCTCCCTATTTATTTCAAGTGTAGCTCATTCTAAGAGGCAAAATAAACCTGTTTCATTCCCCCCTTCCCTTCTGACAAAGGCTTTATGCGGGCTCCGCTAATCCGCGGCAAGGTGCAGCCCGTTCTGTTTGTTTATTTGTGGTCTGGAGTGAGGGAAAACAATAGCTCGCACCTCCGGGCTAATCAAACAATAAACGAACCCACTTGACGGCTGCAATGGAGGCTGCGGTGCGGGGGTGGGTGGGTGGGAGGGAGGTCAGCCAACCACACCGGGAGGGCAGGCAGAGCGGGACACTCCCGCCATTCATTCACTTTTTTGTTTGTTTTTTTTTTTAATGTATATTTTATATTATTCTGTGCAATAACACTCGGCAACGAAGGGAATAAAGTCAGGGGGCTTAAACCAGCGAGACCGGGCGGGAAGCGGGAGCCCTCGGGCCGCCGGCCAAAGGGGGATGAGAAGAGAGAAGCGAAGACATTCGTTGCTCAAAAACACAACCCAGGAGCGGCGGGTTCCCCCCACCCTCCCCCGTGCTCGCTTTGCAATTACGGGGCTGCGAGACCAGCTCTCCACACACACACCCCCACGCGTGGCTGGGTCCCGCAGCCTCTCCGAAAGGCTCTTCTCCCCCGTCCAAGAGCGTCTCCTCCATCATCCTCTTAAAAAGCAAAACAAGCTTTAACGTCGTCAAATATCAATAGCCGCCGGCCACAGAGTGGGGGTCCCGCTCCCCGCGCAGAGTGAGGCGGAGGGGAACACCCCGGGAGGAGGGAGGGGAGGCGAAGAGCGGGTGTTTGAGCTACCTGCGAAAGTAAACAGGTAAACACTCCCCCGCTGCCACAGCCACTTGTCCTCAAGTGCAGCCACTCAGCCTGTGTACACGCACCGCGCCGCCGGCCTCTTCTGGCCTTGTGCAAATAACCCCCGGGGGAGCGGGCTGGGAGCCCCCACACCCTTCGGCAGGCTCTTCGGGCCCCCCAGGCCGCGTACCCCCCTTTCCCGGGGAGCTGGAGCATCTCCCACCTCTCCACTCGCGGAGTGGAGCCGCCGCGGGGTGCAGGCAGCGCGGCCGGTGGGCTCCCGGGTGGGACGGGCGTGCTAGGAGGTGGCACAGCCGGGGACAGTCCCTAAGGGCGGTTGGAGCATCCCCGGGGCTGTCGCGATAGTCTCCGGATTGCCGTCGGGTTTGCACTCTGCAGCAGGGTTCAGGACTCGGGGCTGCCTCCCGACCCCTCCTGACGTCAAAGTAGCCCGAGCGGCTCTTACGTCACTCCCCTCCCCGCCGGTGACGTCACGGCACGGCGGTGGCGAGAGAGAGAGGCTTCGGCCCGCAGCCTTGCCCGTGCGTGGAAACCACCCCCCCCCGCCCCCCCTCCCACCCCCTCCTTGGGTGCCGGGGCGCGGAGAGGGGGCGGTGGCCCCTGGGGCTTTGTGTGCCCACAAGGGACCATTGTTCCCCGCGGGTTCCCGGGCCGCCAGCGCCGGCTCTCCCCTGGGAAAAATCCTTTTACCTCTCAGGTGGTGCCGGGGCCCAGCCGGAGCCCCCCCCGGGTTGGTGTCCCCCGTCCAGCGGCTGGACAGGACCGGCTGCCCCCGGGGACACCCCCTGCCCCCGCCGCCCTCGGGCCCCACCGGACGCTCTGCTCGTCTTGTGGCATTTGCGGTTCTGTTTGGCTTTGGATGTTTGAGTCTAATCTTGGTTTGGTTTAATTATTATTTTTATTATTTAATAATGAAAAGTCGGTCTCTTCCTCTCAGCCCGAGGACCGGAGCTGCCCGAAGGAATGGGGCCGCCAGCCCCACCGTCCCGGGGAGGCTCTGTCCGTCCCCTTCTGCCCTGCTGCTTTAATTCGGGACGTTGGATCCTCGCCTGGGCCTCTGTCGCGATTATCACCCCGATTATTTTTATTTTTATTTCCCCTTCGGTTTCCGCGGGCGGGAAGAATTAAAACCTGTCCCAACCCAGCGAAACGTCGTCCCCAGGCAGGTCGAGCCGAGGTGGGAAATAAATTGAGGGATAAGGCCGAGGTTTGCTGGGAAGGGAAGCGGGATGTCTGGTGGGTGTCCCCAGGCCCCTCCCCCCGGGGCAAGGGATGCGGAGCCGGGGAGCGGCCGCCCGAAGGGGTTCCCCCCATCTCGGGGAAGGACTCCGAAATGGATGAAGAGATAGCCATTGAGTGAGGTTGAATACCATGACAACTAGGAACAACCTCAGATTTATTCCCAACAGTTAGGACACATTGAAAGAGGGCGTCAATCACGTATTATTTCGCCACTGAAATAAATGCAAAAACTGCGCCGAGACAAAGGGTTCCAACAGAAGCCGGACATTTGTCTACATTGCGGACATTGTTTCCAGCTTAGCCATAGGGTTGTATTTGTGTTTGCGCGGGTCCGACCACCCAGGATGTGCTCAGGGGCTCGCTAAAAAAAAAAAAAAAAAAAAAAAAAAAAAAAGGGGGGGGGGTAGAGGGGGGGCGGAGAAAAATCCCTGGGCATTGTCAGCCACATCACATACTTTATGGGAGGCAAGCTGGGGGCTGGGGGAGGAAGGATGGGGGGAGCGGGGAGGGGAAGGTGCGAATACATTGATCGGCAAATAGGAGGATGTCTGAGGGACTGTCTTCCTCCTCTTCCCACCGCCGGCAGCCCCCTTCCCGCGCCCTCCTCCTCCTCCTGGAAGATAAACTCGGGCAACTTTTCTTTTCCCAAAAATAAACGTGGTGGTGGCAAGCACCTTCCCGGGTTGCAGTCCCCCCTGCCCCGCACAATACCATCACCCTGACCTGCAGAGCCTGTCCCGGGCTCCGGCTGCGGGGAAGGGAAAGAGAAGGAAAGAGGAGAAGGAAAGAGGAGAAGGAAAGAGGAGAAGGAAAGAGGAGAAGGAAAGAGGGTGAGGACGAGGAAGGGGAAGAGGAAGGTCCGGGTCGTGCTCAGGCAGGGTGATCACGGACAAGGGTTCCCCGCAGGTGCAGGAAAGGGGAAGAAGGAGGAAAACGAAAATATAAGTTGATGTCAGGCAGATAGAGAACGAAAAATTTGGGGAGGGGGTCGGTCGGCAACCCCTCGCGGGGTGGGGGAGCCTCCGCGGTCGCGCAGCTCCGCGCCTCTCCGCAGGCTCCGCGGCTGCCGGCACCTGGAGATCCGGCCTTCCAAAATGCCCTTTCGGAAAAAGAAATGCCTTCTCTATCCCTCTTCCATCCCTTGGTCCTGAAAAAGACGGGGAGAAATAAAATTAAAGTATTTCGGTGATCTTTGGAAGTTTGTTGGGCCTCAGTCCCTTAATGAACCAAACAGGTTGGGTTTTATTCCCCTGGAAGAAGGAGGCAAAATCAATGAGACCTCTTCAAACAAAGCCCCCCCACAAGTAATCACCTCCCGGATCTCCTCGGGTCGTGACTGACGATCGCATTTTGCCAGTTCGGTTAATTTCGGAGCAAACTAGAATCAATTACTTGCTGTTTAATTTCCAGCGCTCATCCCTAAGCCCCTACCAAAATATTGACCTAGGCGCTGGAGATAAGTTGGTCTCCTGCCATCTGAGCTGCTTCTCCTCTCGGTCCCCGCGCAAAAAAAAAAAAAAGGAGGAAGGAAAAAAAAAAAAAAAAAAAGACAAGCGCTGCCCTCGCCTTTGCGTGGCCGCGCAGGCTGCGCGGGAGGGGTGGGAAACCGCGTATCTCTCACCCCCTTCTCCCCGCCCTTCCCTAAGTTCTTTGGGTTTGGTTTGGTTTTCCTTCTTGTTTTTCAAAGCAGTCGGTGGAAAGCACACTTTGGAGTGTGCGGAATATCGGGCTGGTGCAAGGCTCTTTGTATGTAAATACTGCGCTAAAAAAAAAAAAAAAAAAAAAAAAAAGAAAAAAAAAAAAGAAAAAAAAATCACACCCTCCCTCTCTCTCTGACACACACACGCACCCGCGGAAGGGCCCTCCCCACGCCGGTAATTAACTGACACGTTATACCACTCATCACCAATGGTGGAAGCTCGGAGCTCGCCCAAAACCCGCAATTTCACATCTGCAAACACTGTCTTCATCCACTTGACTTCCAAGACCCGCCCACACGTGGCCAACCTTTCCCGGGTTTAATGTATTTTTTTTCTCCCTCCTCTCGGCAGGTTGATGTGTGGGGACCAGCCTTATATGGACTGTTGGCTCCAGCAATGGCTCGGCTTTTCCAAGCGGCAGGCACGGGTTCGGGGGGTTTAAGCAAGATTCAGAAGTGATTTTTTTTTTTTTTTTTTTTTTTTTTTTTTTTTTTGGCGTGTCTTTCCCCCTTTTCCCCTGGAGTTACAAACTATTTCCGAAGCCAGCTGCTGCTCCTGCTCTCCTGAATTTCCCCCGTGGCAGAACAACCCCGTTAGAAATCTCCACTGCTGCTGCCGGCGCTCCGCTTCTTCTTCTTTCGCACCAAACCCTTCAGTTTTTGGTTCGTTGGGGTTTGTTTTTTTTTTTTTTAACATATCGATATTATTTTTTTCCCTCCCCCGCCCCCCACGCGTGCCACCGCCCCCTCCCCTGGCTGCCGTGTCCCTGCGTGTCCGCTGCGCGCCCGTGGCAGGGCGAAGCTGCTCTTCCAACTTTCCTGCCTCCAATCGAGAAGCCGGAACATGTCTCTGACCAACACAAAGACGGGCTTTTCGGTGAAGGACATTTTGGACCTCCCCGACACCAACGATGAGGACGGCTCCGCCGCCGAGGGAGGCGAGGAAGAGAGCGAGGCGCCGGAGCCGCCCAAGAAAGCGGGAGTTTTGGGACAAACCCCCTTGGACACTGTTCAGACGCTGCCTTTGAAGAACCCTTTCTATGATAATAGCGATAATCCCTACACGCGCTGGCTGGCGAGCGCCGAGGGCATCCAATACTCCCGTGAGTACCGCGGGGACGGGGCGGCCCGCGGGGGGCTTTCCGCGCCGGCGGGGGCAGCCCGGGAGGGTGGGTGTATGGTGGTGGGCTACCGCTCGCCACGGCTGGCTGAGACCCCTCCGTCGTCATCACATCCCCCGCCAGGACCCACGGAGCGGGGAAAACGGCGCTGCCCCGGGCGGCGGGAGGGGTGCGGGAGGGGTGCGGGAGGGTGCGGGGCGCCGGGCGACGCGAAGCCCCCCCCTGACACGCTGCTCTCCGCAGTGCACGGACTGACGGCGGGAGGGGGGGGCCAGGACCCCTCGGCCAAGTCGCCGGAGCCGTCGGCCGACGAGTCCCCCGACAACGAGAAAGAAGCTTCGGGCGGAGGGGACGGGGGGAAGAAGAGGAAGAGGAGGGTGCTCTTCTCCAAGGCGCAGACCTACGAGCTGGAGCGGCGGTTCCGGCAGCAGCGGTACCTGTCGGCACCGGAACGGGAGCACCTGGCCAGCCTGATCCGCCTCACCCCCACACAGGTGAAGATCTGGTTCCAGAACCATCGGTACAAGATGAAGCGAGCCCGGGCCGAGAAAGGTATGGAAGTGACTCCTCTGCCCTCCCCGCGGCGGGTGGCCGTGCCGGTCTTAGTCAGGGACGGCAAACCCTGCCACACGCTCAAAGCTCAGGACTTGGCAGCCGCGACTTTCCAGACGGGAATCCCCTTCTCCGCCTATAGCGCCCAGTCTCTACAGCATATGCAATACAACGCCCAGTACAGCGCGACCAGCAACCCCCAGTACCCCACAGCACACCATTTGGTACAAGCTCAGCAATGGACTTGGTGAAGGCTGGAGGGGAGCGCGCACACACACACACACAAAACAACAAAAACAACAAAAGAAAATTAAAAGAAAAAAAATGAAAAAGAGGAAAAAAATAATAAAGAGAGAGAGAGAGAGAAAGAGACAGACTGATGCTCCAAAAATAGAATCAAAACTGCGGGGGAAGGAATGGAGAGGGAAACGCTATTATTATTATAATTATTATTATTGCTATTATTATTATTATTATGGTTTCGGTTTTTTTCCCTCTCCCGTTTCTTTTCCCCTCCATTTTTTGGGGGGTCTCGATTTCATTTCAGGGGGTGGCGGGGGGGAAGGGAGGGGAGGTGTTTTTTGTGCGTCATTGTTTACAGAAATTTTTTGCGCCATTCAGAGTGGTCCTGTCTACCTACAACTAAAATTAAAAAACAAAAAAACAAAAAAAAAAAACAAAAAAACAAACGGGGAGGGGGGGATCGTCAGACTTAAAAAAAAAAAAAATAATAAAGAATAAAACCCCCCTGCTGCTCCTGTGGTTTTGTGAGGAAGGGGAGTGAGCCCGGAGCGCGGCCACCTATCGCCGACATGGAGATCGCGATTGCTCCCCTCTTAAGACGATTTTTCTGCTGCCTGTAACCCCCGAGAACTATTAGCGGGAGGATTTTTATATCTCTTTGTGATTCTGGCTGCCGTGGGGAGCAGCCGGGGCTTGAAATTTGTTTTCTTTTATTCGAGGTTTGCGCACAACCAGTCCCGAGTCCCATCGGCAGAGGGGAAAGAACCGCGGCCGCGGCCGGGCTGCTCCGCGGGCAAGCGGGCTGTCTGGGCACAAACCCTCCCTTCTGGCACTTTAGTAAGAATTTTCAATTTTTCAAAAAGCTATCTTTCGAGGAAAAAAAAAAAAAAAAAAAAAAAAGAAAGAAGCGATAACAACGAGGGACTGGGTTTTGTTCCCCTTCCCGCGGCGCCCACGTCCCCCTGGCTCGGCCCGGCGTGGGGACAGTGGGGCTGGGGGGGCCCTCCGGGGGGACACGGCCGAGCAAGGCCCGTGCCCTCCTCCCCACACACCCAGCCTCTTTTTTTCTGGGGAGGAGGCTTTTATTTTTCTGTCGGCTTGAAGCCGTTTCCTCCGGAAGCCCCGGAGCTGGAGAAAAACGGGGGAGGTAGGAAAGGAGAGAATTATTTGCTATCTGACTGTGTTTCCATTCACACACACCCCCCCCCCCCATGCAGATGGGGTCCCCGGACTGGGCGCCGTTTGCACGGGGGAGGGGGGAAGAGGAAATTTCGTGTTCAGCCTTCGGAGATGCGCCGGCAGCTCAGGACAGCGTTAATAACACCCCCAAAATAAAGAAAACAAAACAAAACGATTGCTGAGGGGAGAAGGGACAAGAGAGGTACTGGGCAGCTTGGGATGAAATGGAGAATGAGCCCGGGCCGGGGGAAGCTGCGGTCGGTGTCAGGTGGGAGCAGGTTTGGGCACAGCCGGGGCAGCTCTCCCTCTCCTGACATTTTAAGGTGGTAAAGGCGCTTTAAAAATACGTAGAAGAAAAAAGAAAAGGGTTTGTGCGGTGTGCTTGGGTCTGGGCATCAGCCACCCTGTCCCGAGAAGCGACGGTGGGTACCGGCCCCCAACCCCCGGTACAGCCTCCGAGCTCGGGCTGCGTTTGAAGCATTTTTTTTTCCCTTTTCCTCTTGTTACTCCTTCCACCCCTCTCTTTTCTCGTTCCTCCTTGCCCCGCCAGACCAGCCCTTACCCGAAGCACCCGGGGATCAGCTGGGACGGCACCGGCAGAGCATCCCCGGGAGTTCCCCGGGGCGGAACCCACCGAGCCAGCGGGGAACCCGGTTCCCCAGCCCGGTTCCGGCTCTGCACCCCCACCCCAGCTGTGGGTTACACGGGCAAGTGCGCTCCACCCCGTCCAGGAGCGAGCGAGGAGGAAAATTGTCACTTTTTTTTCCTCTTTTTCCCCTCCTCCCTTTTCTCCCCCAGGCTCTGCTAAGTCTATAAAACCAGTTGTGTGGCCCTAACCTCCGTGGCCTTATATCTCCCATGCTGCAGGGCCAGCTCCGGGCAGTCTATCTTTGCTCAATATACAGTAGACTTCACAAAACAGCACAATGGGGGAGGCAGGGAGGTGAGCATGTTAGAGGCGTGCATATTAAAGAGACGGAGGCAAAGGCAGACAGGGCTGGGCCGGGGAGAGGACGGAATTAAAAAAAAAAAACAAAACAAAAGACACCGAAAACCCACATAAAAAAACAGTTAAAAAAAAAAAAAAAAAAAAGAAAAAAAGAAAAAGAAAAAAAAGAGAGACAGTTTGGGGGATGAGGGCCCTCCCTGTGCCTTCCCCCCCGTCTTCTCTCTTCCCCCCCTCTCATTTTAGGGCCTTTCAATTCATTTATGGGAGGCAGTCCATCCCGGAGTCAGGGAGCAGTGTCCTTTGCGTTTTGTTAGGGCTGTCACTCGTGCTCATTGTTAGGCATGTTCTACATGTTGTATCCCATATGGCCAGCTGGGCCGGGGGACCCCCTCACAAAACCCAAATTGTGCCCAGCTTTCAAAACCAGCATTGTTGTCTGTGAAAGGAAGACGAATTAAAAATTCGTGCTATATCTATTCTGGAGGGAAAAAAAAAAAAAAAAAAAAAAAAAAAAAAAAAAAAAAAAAAAAAAAAAAGGGGTGGGGGGGCACAAGAAAAAAGAATCCCTCTCTCTCCTCTGTCTTTGAACACCAACAGAGGCCCTCATCCTCCCGGAGCCCGCTGACAAGTTTCTCTCTCATTTCACAGGAAATTAGCACCCCCCAAGACCCGAGCCCATCTCCTCCTAAAGCGCGAGGCGCTGCCCGCACCGCTTCCCGCACGGCGCGGAGGCAGCAGAACAAGGCAGCATTGAGGGCCGGTGATGTTATTGCAGCCGCTTCCCTGCGCGGCTGGCACGTCCCGCCGCTCCCCCGGAGAAACGGCTCTTTCTTATCCAGCTCCTCCTTGTGCGAGGCAGGCAGCCAGAGCTGGGGAGGAGGGGGGGGAAGGAAGGGGGGGGGCAGAAAGCAGAAAGGAACAAAACAAAAAAAACCCCAAAGAACACGAAAATAGGTGAAAAAAGGGGGGGAAATAGAGAAAAGGGAAAAAAAAGGGGGGGGGGAAGTAAAAAAGAAAATGGATCAAAAATATTTTAAAAATAAAATAGGAAAAAAGAGGAAGGTGAAAAGGGAAAGAGGGTGAAATAAAATAGACAAGATATAGGAAGGGAAAAGCAAAAAAGAAAAAAGATAAACAGAAAAAATTTTTAAATCAGATACAAGAAAAAAGAGAAACAAATAAAAAGAAAAAAGATAAAAGGGAAAAGGAGAAAAAATGAAAAAAGAAAAGAGAAAGAAAAAGAAAAGTAAAACGAAGAAATAAAAAGAAAAGTAGGGGGAGGGGGAATAAAAAGGAGACCCCGTTCCCCGCCCCCCCTTCCCTGGCATTTCCAGCCCCCTCGGCAGAAGCAGGGGACGCGCAGCGCTGCGCGGTTGCTGTGGCGGGAGCGGGCCCGCAGCGCAGGGTCGAGCCTTCAGCTGGGGGGGTCCTGCACTCACGCACCCCTTCACCGCACTCCTGGCAGCAGCAGCAGCAGCCCCCTCCCCCTGCTTGCCCCCTCCCCCTGCTTGCCCCCTGCCCCTCACCTCCGCCTCGGGCGCTGCCGGGGGAGCCGCACGCTCGTCGGGTTTGGATCGCGACACACTCCGCAGATCGCGATTTGGGGCAGAAGCAGGAGGGTTGAGAAGCTGAGTCGGGCCTCCAGGTCCCGCTGCCGGGGGTCCGCTCCCTCTCCTTTTATCCCCCCCATTTCTTTCCCCCCTTTTCTCCTTCCTCCACCCTCTCCCGTCTGGAGGAAACTCTTCGGACGCCTCAGCTTACCTGGTAATGAGCTGGAAGCCCCGCTAAGCCCTGGAAATAACTTACTTTCGTCACCTATTGACTCTTGGGCTTAGTTTGGACCCGGTGTGGATTTTTCGGGTCTTTTCAAGAGAGCCCGGTCAATGAAAAGCTAATCCAATATTTACAAAGTATAAGGGCAATTCTCGGCGGTGTTTATTAAGGGGCCGATGGGGAAGGGCTGCGGGGGGGATGGGGGGGACAGGGGAGTCACCCCCACCCCTCTGGTGGAGCGGGGGGGATGCAGCCCCGGGGAAAGATTTGGGGGCTCCCGGGCCGCTGGCTGCAGGAGCGCGATGCTCCCCCCCTCATCGGCACCGCCCAGCTCCCCCAGCTGCAAACAATCCCCCCCCTCAGACCTTCCCCAGCCCCCACCTGCGGCTATTTCCCAGAAAGGGTCAGAGTTTGGGAGTTTCTCTCTTTCTGCAGCGGGAGGGAGGTGTTGGATGCTCCCCCCCCCCCCCCGCGCCCCGGGTGCAGCGGCCGCAGGGAGGCAGCAGAGCCCCGCAGAGCCCCGCGCAGCCCGGAGGACCGGAGAGGGGGGCTTGGGGGGTCACACACCTCCCCTCTGCCCCACCGCGGTCCTCCAGGGGTGGGAGGGGAAGCCGAGGGGGCTGAGGCGGTGGGCACAGCCCCCCCCGGCCCCCCGGTTGCCGCGGGGAGGCGCTGGCGGATAAGGGACGAGATGACGAGCTCCCCCCCCCCACTCCCCATCCCCTCCCTTTCCTTCCTCCCTGGCACTCCCCCTCTCCTCCTGCTCTCTCCGCCCCCGAGGGGGTCCCATCCAGCGCCTTCCCGGGGGAAGGGGCCCTGACAGCCGCCCGGTGACACGGGGCAGGGGGGGGATGGGCCGGGGGTGGATGGGGAGGACCTCTGAAGGGATGGGGAAGGGTCCCACCAACCCAACCCTGCACATATACCTCAGGAGGAAGTATTTTCAGGCCTAAACTGCTAAAAAGAAGCACAGAGCTCAAGGTAGAATTCCCGGTACGAAAATAACTATCCCACTAACTATCCCATGTTCCTGGAGTGGGGGCTCCTGGCCCCATGCTGGTGGCACTGCTGCCTCCCGGGGTCAAGCAAACCCTCAGGCCCTAGGAACCCCTCTTTTGGGCAAACACTGCCTCTCCAAGCTCTAGGCAAGGGTTTGGTAGTAAGCATTCACTTCTATTTCACATAACTATGAGCATCAACCACATCAGAAGAAACAGCAAACCAAGCAGGGAGGGTGTGGGGCCTTCCAGAGAACTGGAGATGAAGTGACAGTGCACATGCTCTCCTCCCTCCATTCCATCTCTTATCACCCTTCAATACAGCTCTCAGCCCCAGAGGTATCAAGCCATCCCAGCATGGCAGGTAGGTCTTTAAGGACATCCCTTTTTCCCCATGATCCAATTCAAAATTGCTTTGGGAATCACCAAACACAGAGTAGCCACTGTCTGTCTCCTTGCTGTGCCTTTGGCAAGCCTCCACACCACCAGCAGGTAGCCCACCACACCATGCAGTAGCCACAGGGATGCTCAGCTGTGCCCTTTATCCTTCCCTGTGTCACTCAGCTTTGCCTTCACCAAAAGAAGCTTTAAAAGAACATCAGTGCTCACAGTTTGTGTCAAAAAAGAGATGTCCAAGCTATAGTTTTGTCCCCACCTCTGGCTGCTGAGGATGCCTGAACAGCAGGTCCCCGGAAACCTGCCTACAGGAAATATGAAGTTCTAGGAAAGCACCAGCCATCCTTCCTGAGGACAGCTCTGTGTGCTGCCCACTCCTTCCAGCCCCCTCAGGAGCCACAGCAGGAGGAACAGATCCATCCAGCCCTTACACAAACTGTGGGGCTGGAGGATGGGCACTGCTCCACATCACGCTTTCCCAAGGAGCACTATGAGCGCTCTCCAAAACAGAGATCTCCATCCATTCCCCAGGAGAGAACCCATTCCAGCCCCAGAAACATTGGCTTTCTTCAGGGGCTCCTCATTTCTGTGCCTGCTCCTCACAAGGTGATGCAGCAGGGAGCTTTGTGTTTCATCCAGGGACAGCAAGCCTTGCCTTCAGCACGTTCTCCTGCCAGGGATGGGGAAATTGCTGGGGTTTGCAAGGCAACTATTAAATGCTGCTGCTATATACATAGAGACTCAATATTTTTTTTTTTTTATAAGTATACACACATACACACAAACATATACCTTGGCCTGGCAGCCATCACTCACCTGGGGCAACACTCCAGCATTTGCTGCTCCTCTGCTCCTGGGTGCTGGGACCTTACCTGAGGAGTGGCTGTCACAACACATGAGGCTCCAGAGGCAGCTCTCAGCACCAGCTCACACCCCCAGCTTTCATCACTTGTCCCACATCAGCTGGCCTGGAGGGGACAACAGGACCTTGGAGTCCCCCCATGGCACTTGGAGGCAGCAGCTCCCCTCCTCCCTCCCTCCCTGGCCATACCCATCACTGGGATATGTTGGTACCCCCAAAAGTTTTGAATGAGTTTGAGATCCTGGGGTGCTCCAGGTGTGAAGGGAAGCAGCAGGTGGAAAATAAAGGATTTACACCTGCAGAGTGAGTCACAGCTTGGGTGCAGCATCCTACCTTCCCACAGGCTCCCAGGCTGACCACACGTTCCACAAGTCTGGCCAAACACAAAAATTAAAATCCCTCCCATGGATATAAAATGGGAATCTATGTGCAGGACCCCTTGAGGTTTCACAGGGCCTAGTGGCATGAGAACCTGGCAATAAATGCTTTACACATCAGGCAAAATAATTTAAAACATGAATTATCACACCACCACATTTTAGCATTTAACATATTTTATTGTTTTATACAAATAAGGCTTGAGCAGTTTGAGGTAAGCATGGTGCCTATAGCAGGCCCTAGTTCTGCTTACTCAGTTGGGCTCTAACTGCTAGAAATCATGGCAGTGCTATCAACAGAAACCATTCAAAGTGTGATGAGCTCAGAGAAACTTTCCTTGAATTGTTACAGTTTTGCTTAACCTAAGTCCCTTGCTTCTGCAGAGAGATCTGATGTGTTTCATGGGTTTTAGCACCATTTCAGAGAGAAAGTTACCCCTGAGATAAAAGCTGCAAGCAAAATGGTTCAGGTTGTATAAAATCACATTCTCAGCACCCTCTGGTCAAACAGACTGAATTATTTCAATTACTTAAGGAAGGAAGGGTTGAAAGAAATCAGTATGTCTCTTTTGATTATTATCTTAGCACAAACCCAAAGTAAGTATACCAAATCCAAATCACACCAAACCCAACTCTGAGGAGCAAACATACAAAGTGCTCAAGCACCTTAACACACCCAATCCCCTCTGAGCACACAGGATCAATAGGATGGGGGAGCTTTGGAGGCCTTAAAAAAAAAAAAAAAAAAAAGAAATCTTTAACATCTGAGTTTGTATCTGTCTTAGTAAACTAAAAGGAACAGATGATCATTCCTTGGAACTGAGTGCCCTAGAGCACTGAGCTGCCAAGACACTCCCTGCCTCTCCCCCAGGCTACCAGAGCATCCTTTCAGTGCCCTCCCTGCAGACCTGGGCAGGGGTCTTGCAGGCAAGAGCCTTTTGCAGGGAAAGCATTCATTGCTGGCTGCACAAAATGGTAATAAATACATTTTTAAAATATCCCTGGAAAACTTTCCCATCCATGAAGCCTCCCAAGCTTTCCAGCTGTTTCCTTATTCAGACATTTTCCCCCCCTCACTCTTCAGTTAAGGTTACCCAACACAAGTCCCTGACTCTTAAAAAAGACAAACACAGAGAGGATTTGGTACCCAAGATCAGAGCAAGCACCTCAGCTTCATGAGACTTCTGATAAAAATGGCCTCAGATCCCTCCTGCCCTCCACCCAAGGCTTGGCCCTGTTTGCACCCACAGAGGAGGACTTGGCACCATATTTCATGGGGCAAAACAGGTTCCTGCCCTTCCTGGGTGCAGGAATAGATAACAGGGCAGAGGAAGGAATGCTGCAGTGACGGGGTGGGACAGAAGAGGTGCCTGGGACGGGAGAAATGTGCTCCTTAAAACCATCTCTGTGCTGCCAGGGCACAGAGCAGACCCACTCCCAGCAGAACCCCAGCAATGACATCTCCACCCTCATTGTGCTCATGTTGTGCATTGGCCATCAGGTTTGCCTCTTCCTCTTCCTCCTCTGCTCCTTCCATAGTCATTCCAGCAGCTGCCAAGGTCCAGCCTGTGGAGCAGTTTTCCTTCCATGACCTATGCACAAGCAGACAGATGCTCAGTTCAGAAAACAGGGCAGGAATCAGCCTGAAACTTGGGCTTCCCATAAAGCTGCAGCAAAGCAGCCCTTGAGGTTCCCCCCACCCCTGGGTACATTCAACACAAAGCAGCAGCTGCATGGAGGGGTGGTTAAAATCACTGCAGTCCCTGGACTGAGCCAGGGGTAGGTCACAGCACACAGGGGGATCCTGGGAGACACAGAACAAGGAACTTCCAACCCTAACCTCACTTTCCCCTGGATGTGAGATGAGCCATTGCCAGGGCTGTGAGGCACACAGAGCTCAGTGGGCACCAGGTCCAGCCAAAGATTTTGGGGATTCCCAGCCCAGGCAGAGAGAGGCAGTAGCTACACAGGGCCAGGCACAGCCCCCAGGTGGGAGCTGAGAAAGGGCTCCTCAAAGCCACCAAAAGGGCAAAAAACAGGTGAAACAATGACTGTGGATTCATCACCACCCATCCCACCCTCCCAGAGCCTCTGCCCCACTGATGCTGTCCTCACAAGCTCCTGCATCCTGTCCATCAGTAACCTAAACCCTGTGTGTGCCAGGCATGGATTCACACAGCCCCTGAGCAAAGGGCAGGGCAGTGGTGCTGGCAGTGCCAGGCACAGCATTACTGTGCTCCTGCCAAAGCAGCATCTCAGCCAGGATGGAAGTACCTTAAAGTTCCTCTGATTCTTAGTGCTGGTTTCCAAAGACAAAGGTTTTTAAAGGTCAAAAGGCAGACTGACTCCTGGTTCACGTGATGCTTTCTGAAGAGATGGACAAATAGAGAGAGCTTGCCTTTGATGGTGCCTTTCAGAGCCAGGTAACAGCTGGATGAAAATCCACTACAAAAGAGAATTGGATGTTATCATTAGCGGTGACTTTGGACAGCAGCTGTTTGCTGCATTTTTCAGAAAACTGCTTGATTTGCCCCTCTCAAGTGAGGCCACTTAAAACTCCATACTACGGACCAAGCAGCAACAGAAACATCCCAGCTTTTTGTGTTGGGGCTCTCCTTAGGTAAGTATTTCAGAGAGGCAAAAATAAAAAAAATAAACCTGAGCCCAGAGTCAACAAAGAACAACCCAGCTGATGGGGGGGGATAAGCAAAGGGGGTACAGTCACCCCATCACACCAGCAGTCCCCTGACTGCTCCCAGTTGTGGTGGACACTGCCCAGGCACAGGCACTACCTGTCCCCTCCCCATGTACAGGCTTGGGGAAAAAGAAATCAATGAAGACAGGGGGATTACAAAATCAAGCTAAAAAGAGAGAGGGATGGAAATACTGAAAGCAATTTTGTGCCTTCTTGCAGTTCAGGACATCCAGGATTATGTGTTTGCTTGCTGCCAACAGCCACCACCTGCTTGTTAAACTGCAGCCTCAGAATTTGTGTCCAGCTTGGACAAAATTTTGTCTCTCCAAGATCAATCTGGAACAAACTGGTAGCAAATCAGTGGCTGTCAGCTGGTACATGTGAGCACAAAGTCAGGGCATTCCTGTCTTTGCTGTGGGCAGACCTTTTCAGGTCTTTTTTACCCTCTTTTAATGAGGGTAAACCTGTACCCTCATTAAAGAGCACTTCTGCCTTTGGAAAAGATGTTTCCTGGACACCCCAGCACCTGCAAAGGAATAAACCAACCCACAGCATGTTTTAAGCCATCTGGCCTAACTTACCATCCATTTTTTTACCACCAATAAACCATCTAAAGACCTAAATTTAGTCTTGACTTCCTCTCCACCTGGAGCCACCGTGCAAGTATTTAACCAGGGACAAAAAAGTAATCACTGTTAAACTTTATCCCCATTGCAGCTCCAAAGTGAAGCTGCAGCTCAGCAGTAAACAAGGTAATAGTGTTTTTTCCATAACCAGTCAGTTTTGTTTGGCTTAAACTAAAATTCGAGGGCTGTTCTTTCCTTTATAACCATGCTTTGTATCTGGGTTAAGGACTCTGAAGTATGCTAAAGAAGGCTTTTGTTCTCCATCTACTTGCTTTTACCTCTCAGTAACTTCTGGGGTCAGATCTCCAGTGGGTGGAAGCCAGGAGCTCTCCATTAGAGCCTGTGGGGTGTGCAGCATTTGCTGGAGCTGAGAGCAACTCCTGCCAGTGCCTCTCTGCCTTCAGAAGCCACCACAGGTCACAGCTCTGGAGGAGCTCCTGGACAGCATTGTGTATAATTCATGACTGCTGCCTGCAGCAAATAATGCTCACTGCCCTCCCCACGTGCCTGCAGGCATTGTGCTCCTTCAAAGGCCCCAGCACAGGAAAGTTTGATGTTTATTTTAGTTTAAGAATGACTTATTCTGCCCATCCTCCCCTAGCCTACCTTTATCTTGTTTACTGGCTCTGACAATAGCAGGAGGTCACTGCCAGGGGACCCCTTCCATCTCAGCCCTCTCCTTGGGAAGGGAGGACACGCAGCCTCTGCTGAGCTTCCCTGCCAGGAAAATACACCACAGATCCTTCAGTTCTTCAGGTAAAGTGCTGACATCTGCCCCTCCTCATGTCTCCAGCTTTCCCTGGGGCTTGGGCTGCCTTCTTACCCTAGAACCATATTCACAGATCACACAGAGCTCACGATGTGCCAAGCATCCTTCATGGGACAGGGGGAAGGTGGTGGTGACCAAAACCCCTGGGACACAGGGCTGGTGGCAGGTGCTGGTTGGGGTTCTGGTCCAGCCCAGGCTAAGAGCAGTTCACAGCTCTTGCTCACATGGTCATTGTTTGGGTGTTTCCCATGAGGTCAGCAACTCAGAAACTGAAGCAAATGGGTTATTTGAAACTGAGGTGTTGGAGATGTGGAGGGCTTGGTCTCCAGTAGCATCACCAGTGAAGTTTAGGTGGTTGCATCTTCTGAAGAGGCACTTGGTTATGAAAGGATGAGCAGTTGTTTAGCCCCAGTGCCACCCTCTGCTCACACTCATCAGGTGTGCACAGGATGTGTTTCAGGAGGGTTCTGTCCCACCTCAGCCAAAGAGGAGCTGGAGAACTTTGTTCTTCCTAGAGAGCAGTGGTGAAGCAGAGCAGGGCTGGGGTGTGCCCTCAAGAGCAGGCTTGCTGTCTGTCACTGTGCTGATGTGACCATGGCTCTCAGCAGGAGAGTTTGCTGGGTAGGATGCAGGTGTCCAGCAGCATCTCGGGAGGATACAGCTCTTGGTGGCTTCCAGACAGGGAGTACTACAGGTGTCAGAGCTGTTGTATCTCCTTAGATTTGATTCTTACAGCCATGCCAGGGGATGGAGGATCTGGTCAGTCTTCTGAAAGAGGAGTACCAGAGCTTCATGAGTTACTCAACCTGCAGACACATCCCCATGGGTGGGAAAAAGTCACTTATCCACAGGACTTGGCTGGACTCAGTGTGAGTATCTGTACTTAATTTGTAATAAACCCTTCAAGGAGCCAGGCTGGGGGAGATCCCATGTCTGCTCTTCCACCCCTGGTCAGCACCAGGAACAGTGGTAGGCTGTGGAAACCCCTCACACAACCCCTACAAACAGTGATTATGCTCCTAAATATTCAGTTTTTACTTTCTCGAGCTTGATTTTAAAGGCAAACATCAGCTTTTCTGGCCTTCATCAATTATTCATGGGCCACTTCAGATAGCCATCAAATATACAATCAAATTAAATTAACGTGTCTTGAGTTTGGTAACCCAAGATTTCCTGTTTCAGCCCACAGGACGCCTGCTTCTGTTTGGGTTGCCACTTAATCATTGCATAATATTTGTTTTGGCTTCACTGTGTGTAAGAAGAGATTTACACCATTCCATCTGCTGCAGCCTGCTCCTCACCAGAGGATAAAAGCTGCCCTGAGCTCCATGGGCACAGACACCAGGGTGGAACAACCCAAAATACATCTGACTGTCCAGCTTGCCAGGGGTTTTATCAGCCTCATCAGCCCTCCATAAATAACAGATGCCTCCCCAGCCCCCTCCCAGCTCCTCAGCTGCCCACACAAAATTACACGTGCAGGCAACATGCTCTGACAGCTTGTGTACAACCTGCTGACGCGAGGGTTCCCACCTGGATTTGTTGCAGGATCATGTCCCTGCCATTGTTAAAACTAAACAAAATTAAACAGCTCCTGGGAGCCCCTCAAGGTGACTGAGGGTCCTGTTGTACAAAGCTGAGTCAGAGCCAGTGCCTGCCAGCCAGGGCCAAAGAGGAGCTTGACTTGAAATCCACTGGAATTGATGGAAAGACTCAGCCTGCCTGGAAGAGGCACTGAGCCAGGCTCTGCAAGAGACCTGAGAAGTGACTGATGAGGACAGGATTCACATGGATAGGCACTTGGAGCTGTAACAGGGAGGGCTCATAAATCATGGGGGAAAGGAAAAGGAAAGGGGAAAAAAGGGAAAGGGACAAAAGGGAAAGGGACGAAAGGGAAAGGGACGAAAGGGAAAGGGACGAAAGGGAAAGGGACGAAAGGGAAAGGGACGAAAGGGAAAGGGACGAAAGGGAAAGGGACGA
This sequence comes from Phaethornis superciliosus, assembly GCA_023637945.1. Taxonomy (NCBI): domain Eukaryota; kingdom Metazoa; phylum Chordata; class Aves; order Apodiformes; family Trochilidae; genus Phaethornis; species Phaethornis superciliosus. The sequence goes on along the minus strand of JAJQWJ010000003.1, from coordinate 725,342 downwards.
AAGGGAAAGGGACGAAAGGGAAAAAAGGGAAAGGGAAAAAAGGGAAAGGGAAAAAAGGGAAAGGGAAAAAAGGGAAAGGGAAAAAAGGGAAAGGGAAAAAAGGGAAAGGGAAAAAAGGGAAAGGGAAAAAAGGGAAAGGGAGAAAAGGGAAAGGGAAAAAAGGGAAAGGGAAAAAAGGGAAAGGGAAAAAAGGGAAAGGGAAAAAAGGGAAAGGGAAAAAAGGGAAAGGGAAAAAAGGGGAAGGGAAAAAAGGGGAAGGGAAAAAAGGGGAAGGGAAAAAAGGGAATGGGAAAGGGAAAAAAGGGGAAGGGGAAGGGAAAAAAAGGGAAGGGGAAGGGGAAGGGGAAGGGGAAGGGGAAGGGGAAGGGGAAGGGGAAGGGGAAGGGAAGGGAAAGGGAAAGGGAAAGGGAAAGGGAAAGGGAAAGGGAAAGGGAAAGGGAAAGGGAAAGGGAAAGGGAAAGGGAAAGGGAAAGGGAAAGGGAAAGGGAAAGGGAAAGGGAAAGGGAAAGGGAAAGATCAACAATAAAACTCTAGAAGATGATCTCTGATCAAGTGTAAAGCAGGTGGCAATAGCAGGAGCTGCAGCCAGCAGTGGGGGCTACAGAGAATAAGAGCAGAGACATTCAGTCATGAGAGCAGCTCTTCCAGGAGGGGAGAATAACCAAAGGGAACAAACCTCCCCCTTCAGCCTCCCAGCACCCAGGAGCCATGCCCTGTGCCACCTCCCTGATGGCCAGCTGGCATTCCTGCAACCAAGAGCCTCTGGCAAAGACATCCTTGCAATGTCCTTCAAAGCCAGCATGACCAGAGGGCTGGCTGGAAATGGTATCGCTGAATGACTTTTGTTGCAGTCCAGCCTTTCCATAACCACTGAGAGACACTCTGCATCTCCACAGCCCACATGCCAGCTCCCTTTCCCTGTTACCCTGTGATCTGGGGTGATCCATGAGGGAGGCTGAGGATTGCTGGGCTCTGGTGGCAGTAGCCACCACCCTCCTTTACCTCCACTTCCAGCTCAGGAGGCAGTGCCCACCCAACATCCCTCAGCACACTATGGATGGGGATTCACCTTCTCCACACACCCATCACACCACAGCCTTGGATAGACACCTGGCCAAAGGGAAAGCCAATCCCTACCTGCCTGGTGGATGAAGTCCAGAGGACGTCCCAGACTCCAGGGGATAAGTGCAAGGCAGCAGCAGGACAGGGACCTGGTACTTTCTCTGGTGGGGTCACCAACAGCTTCCTTGGGGGCTTTGCAGATGGACTCTGGGGTGGGTATTGCAAGAAGGTTCCTGGAAAACCTTCTGTCCTTGGTACTCCTGTCTGGGTCCTTCTAACCAGGACTTTGTTTCCTGGGGGAGGGAAAAGAGCTGATTAAAAATGTTACTTTAAAGAGGGGGAAGCAGATACCATCAGGAGGGGATTTGTGGAGCCGAGCAGGAGCTGCTGCTTTACTCAGTGAGAAGCTTTGTGGGCAAAATCATTTGCACTGGAGATAATTCAGTGTATCAACCCTGCAACAAAAGTCATTCAGCGATACCATTTCCAGCCTTTGAGCAGAATGGAGCATAATTGCCAGAGAGACGTTTCCCTCCCTATCTCTGGATCTCTACTTCACCGTTTCTGTAGCTGGAGCCTCAGAAAATTGCAGCTCCCTCTCCTGATTAAGTGCTTAATTGTGGCCAGTGCTTTTTTAGAGTATCTGCAGCAGTTAGCTGAAGCTCCACTTCAGACATGCACCCTTATCAACTTCTTCATCAACTCCCACAATTTCCCCCCAGAAAATGTTTTCTGGAGGATACCTGGGGGGCTGAGCACATCCCTGCTTCCAGGGGAGATCCAGTGCAGAGCCACATCCCAGACAGCAGCCACCAGCTTGGGATTCTACTTTCCTTCCAAGGCCTTTTCTCCTCTGAAGCATCAGTTGTGCTTCATCCCAGGAAGCATGGGGGGAATTAGGAGGCAGCACCCAAAACTGAATCTCAGCTATTTAAAAACTGGATTTTCCAGGAAAATAAAGGAAGTTAAGAGAAGGCTCCAGGAAGACAGTAGAGCACCTTCCAGTGCCTGAAGGGGCTCCAGGAAAGCTGGGGAGGGACTTGGGACAAGGGCCTGGAGGGATGGGATGAGGGGGAAGGGTTTCCAGCTGGGAGAGGGAGATGGAGAGGAGATCTTGGGGAGGGAGAAATTCTGTGCTGTGAGGGTGCTGAACCCCTGGCCCAGGTCACGCCGAGGTGAAGCCTATCACAACCAGAAATTAAACCCTCATTAAAGGCCAGTCCTGCACGTCTGGTTTGCAGGAGCAACAGCTAGGACAGCCCAAGTGAAGTGAAGTGACCACACGAGGAGTCAGCCAGGACCAGTGGTGGGTTTGCTGCTTGCTTAGATGGGCTGTGGCTCAGGGTAATGTGTGGGGGCACAGCAGCTACTGAGCACCCAGAGGGAGATGCTGGATCTCTGCTGCCTTGGGCTCGTGTCAGGGTGATGGGCAGCTGCTCTGGCACTGTGCTATGAACAATGTCCTGCAGACAGATGTGCAACTTCCAGACTCTCCTCCATTAATTGCTTTCTACCCATTTTCTGTGAATTTGCAAGAAGCTCTTGAGAGGTTTAATGGTTTCTCTGCAGCCTGGTTCTGAACTGAGTGGGTCTAGAAGCAGCCCCAGCTAAGATCAAGTCTCACTCTGAGCACCCTGGGGTGTTCTCAAGGGCCTCAAATTCAGCACCATACCTCTGGGAAGTTGTCCATAAATTAAAAGTCAGGAGTGGAGTTAGCCAGGCCTCAGCACCACATTCATCCATGAAGTCTGGAGGAGCTTTATCACTCCATGGTCCCTTCCTTATACTTGAGCCACCTGGTACAAAGATCTGTGCACCTCCTGCATTAGAGATCCTGGACAAGGATCCCCAGAAAGTTTCCAGCTGGGGGACAACTGATAAGGTTCCATCCTACAGAAGCAGCAGATGCCACTGGAAGTGGTGCCACCAGCCCACGTTCAGACAATAGAGCTGCTAATGGTTAATGCAATAATAATTCCATTTCACTGTACATGAGAAAAGATAATTACTTTCAGGGTTTAAGAACTGAACGTGTTGATCCAAATGTAATCTCTGTATTTTAGCATTTGATTATTACATTAGAAATACAAATGTCAATGGGCTGTAGTAACCTAAGTTATCAGAAGATTAAAAGAGATGTGTTACTTAAATTACAGCACAGAGGGAAGAGCAGAAGCCAACAAGGGTCTTGTAACTTTTGTTAATCAAAAGAAAAATTACTTCTGAAAAGCATTTTGGGAGCTAAGATGCCAGGAGGATGCAACCAGAGGCAGAACTGCAGATGGGTCCCACTTCTCCATCACACCAAGGTGTGGACACCCGAGTGGCACATCCTCCCCAGAGGGAGATCCACGTTCCACAGCCATCTCCTGCCCATCTGACTGCACCCCCTGCTCAGCTGTCAGGGCTTCCCATGGGAATCCCCCGGTGCCCCCCTGAAGCTGGAGGTCTGAGCTTCACCAGCACCTCCCTGGGCTCACAGACTGAAGGAGCTTTTGCAATCCCACTCCTCAACCTTGCATCCCAGCCCAGCTGGCCTCTTGCTCTGCCATCTTCTCAAGCCCAGACGGGCTCGTTTGTCCCTCTCATCCTAAACCTGCTCTAATAAACCTGGCACACGAAGGATTTTCTTTACACCCCAGCCCAACTCGACACCAAAGCAAAGCAGAGTCTGAGCCAGCAGAGCCCATCCATCAGCCAGCTTAGAAATGAAGCTTTGTCCTCCAGCAGGAGATCCCTACCCTGAACGCCTTGCTAAAAAAGCTTTGAGCACAAGCTGTAAGCCAGGACTGTGTGTAATAACTGATAACAAGAGCAGGCTGCCAAGAATTGATTCAAATTGTTACCATTTGCTGTTGAACGAGCTATTGCCTTGATTTCTCAGCGAAGTTCAAGTTTGCAGCAGGCTGATTGGTGCCTCTAACATTCCTGAAGCACAGACCCTCAGAGGAAATTTTATTAAATTGCCAGCATCCTGGCTGCTCAAAGTTTGTGTGTCTTGCTGCAAGGGATGGCAGGGGAATAAGGAAACAGAGAAAGGGGGAGAGAGGGAGGGGAACTCTGTTTGTTGAGGTTTTCTCTTTTTCCTTTTCAATAAAATGTCAACTCCATTACATAGATGTCAACTCCATTACTGCACTGCTCTGCCTGTAACCCCAACACGCAGCTACCTGCTAATAAAACAAGTTTCTCAAAGGCAGTGCTGAGGGCAAGCATACCTGCTACAGGTTTCCATCCCTTTAAGAAAAACACCTCTTCCTCCCTGCAGTCACCAATACCATTTCCATTATTCTCTTGTCCTGACTGTATTTGTCACCCAAAAAGAAAAACCTGCTCCTCATCCCAGGGACCCTGTGATGGCCACAGACATCTTCTTATTAAAGGAGAAGCCGGAAAATAGGAAAAGCAACACTTGGCACACCAGCAGGGCCCTGAGAGAGCAGAATTCCACATCAGAAAAGATGGGAGAAACCAAGGAGCACCTGCTCTGGGTGGAGGACACACCCCAAAACCCTCTGAGGGTTTTTTTAGGGCAAATGCCCCTGAAAAGCAATGAAATCTGAAAGCCTGGACAAGCCTGCAGCAGAGCAGACCAGACCAGACCAGACCAGACCATACCATACCATACCATACCATACCATACCATACCATACCATACCATATCCATCAGCACAAAAACACTTTCAGCAACACCCCTGTACCCCTCGAGGGTCTCCAGCAGGTTTGTGGCTTTGTGTGTTGGTGAGGGCAGGAGGCATTTGGAGAAATAGATGGGTGTATGAAACCAGGGGCTGTTTGTTAACACTCTTTCCCTCACAGACCCTTGGTTTAAAAAAAACAAACAACCAAACAAAAAGCCCCCACCAAAACAAACACAAAAAACAACCTATTAAAAAAAAAACCAAAACAAACAAACAAACCCCACAAACAACACACCACAGTGAGGAAGACCCTCAGCCCTTCCCAGACAACAGCTGGGAGAAGGCTGGAGGAGGAGAGCCTGCAGTCGCAGGTTTGCTGCCTGTATGCATCAATCCCAAGACAAAGATGAGTACATATTTAGAAAAGAATAAAGAAATCCGTTCCAGAACAGAAGTTGTTTAGATAATTGATTTCCCTTGGACTCACAAGCACTAAATAACACCCACTGAGCCTCATCTCTGAAATAACCTTTTCCTTCAAATCTCTCTTCCAAAGGACTGGCCTTTGACAGAGACATCTTCCAAAGTGCAAATCCAGCAAGCTTTAAGCCAGCTCACAGGCAAGACCTTTCTGAAGGAACGCGATGATGATTCCTCAAAGCAATTATTTTTCCTTACTATCCTTTGCATAGAGAGAGCTAATTAACTGCCTGCCAGGTTCTGCAGAATCACAGTGAAAAATGAAGTAGCACAAAAGTCATAATTAATTAGCAGTTTAATGCTAGGATGAACACAGCAAAGGTGCTGTAAACATGCAGGTGGCAGAACCTCCACACCATGCTGTGGGGTGACCCAGCCCTGGGGGGAGGCAGATGGGGACCACATCCCCATCCCTGGGCAGGGAGCTCAGCTGGAATCACAGAGGAACAAGGAATAACCCAAGGAGCCAGGCAGGGGATGCTCATGCCTGGTGGTCACCTCCATGGCTTGGACCCCATGGGTCCCAGGTCTGTGCAGATCCAGACCCTGCTGCTTTCCAGAGAGGTAAAGTAGGTCCCACCTTTCCCCAGCCCATCAGGATGTTTTGTTTCTGTATTTTTGTGAGCATGATAATGGGAGTAGACACCAGCCAGCTTCCCCAGGGCCTCCTGCAAGACAGTTCCCACCTTGCACAGGGTAGATATGGGGACACATTTTTTACCTGAAGTCCTTGGAAGACTCCTGTGGGTAGGAACCCCATCCCACAGATGGTAAAGGATCTTTGTGCAGTTATCAGCTTCCCCATGGACCAACACAGCCAGAAGCTTTCAGACTTGGGTTGAACCTGGTGCCTTACACCCAACGTGCAATGTGGATTTAAAAAGAAACTAGATCAAGAATCACCAAGATTGCCCCTGGGCAAGAGCAAAAACCCAAGACACCCCAACTAAGAAGACAATCTCAGGGCTTGCAGGCAATGAGGAGTCACTCACCCAGACTTGGAAGCCTCACCCTGAGCTCTGGAGCAGCTCTCACGAGCTCCTGGCATCCTGGAGCAGCCCAGGAACAGTTCCCACACTAAAACCAGCTGGCACTGGGGCTTGGGCACAGTCCCCACCCTAAATGGTCCCAGAGCTCTGGAGCAGAGGAGGCTCCTGCAGGAAAAAAAAAAAAAAAAAAGAAAAAAAAGCAAAAAACCCAAAAAACAATGAGAAGAACTTAGAGGTGTCCATGGTTCCTTTCATACCTGGTGCTCAGGCACCCAGGGCTCCCTCAGCCCTCCCCACACACCTGCAAGAGATCTTTAAGGGCACAGAGAGGAACACAGCCTCTGGCAGAGCTGAGTGCCATCCTTGCCATCTGCTCTGCCTCTCTGCTTGTGAAGGCAACACTGCTTTTGAAGTATTTTTTTGTTTTGTTTAATGCCACTGTCACTTCGGAGGCAGCAACTCCATGGTGACAGCTCCACCAGGAAACCTGTGACACTGTCAGGTCAGAGCCTGCAGAGCACATGCAGCAGCCTGGGAGGAACACAATGAGATGGAGCAGGAGCCCAGGGAGGGGAAAAGAGAGTAACCTTGAGGAGGAGAAAACACAGAGCAGGGAAGAGGTGCTCCTTATCTTAAGTTCTCTCTCTCTCTTTTTTTTTTTTTTTTTCTTTTCTTTTTTTTCCTACTGTAACCCTTCATTAACACTATCTGGAAGAGGACAGCACCTCTCCAACATCTGCTTGGGCACTTTGTTCAAGTATCAAACTTTGCTTTCCCTCACCTGCCCTGCAAAGACACATTTCTGCACTTTAAAAAAAAAAAAAAAAAAAAAGTGAAGTTTCTAGAGATTCCGCCCCTCAAAGTGCTGCCTCCTGCAGGGGACAGCAGGGAGACGATGGCTCAGGTCACCACCACTTCCTCATGTAACAGCAGAACCAGTCTCCTCCAGGTTCACACCAGTCATCAGACCAGTTTAACCAGTGGCTCAGTCTTGACCTGGCCCGTTATGTCCAGCTGCCCCTCCCAGCTCTCCTGGATGCACATCCCAGGCCATCCCATGAGCTTCCAGACACACTGAGAGCCCCAAGATGCCAAACCACAGACTCCCCAACATTTCCAGAGTGCCTGGTGGCCTCTACCAGCCCCATGCAGGAGCAGGATGATGCTGTCACACAGCTGCCAAGCCAAACCACCAACCAGGCTGCCCACTGCCCAAATCAGCCCTGCCTTCACCCCAGCAGAGTTTATAAAGTAATTTTTGTGCCTGGAGATGCTGCAGACACCCAGACAAGTTGGTGCCCAGCTCCAGGAGTGCTCCAGGTGCACCCAATGCCCTTGCAAAAACCATCTCCCAGTCAGGAGTGTGACCCTTACTGATTTTCACGGGGGTTTATGTCCCTTCCTGAGCTCTGGGAAGCCCCACCCGTGTCACACAAGCTGTGGGAGAGCCTGGACACCCCAGGCACAGGGGCAGCCTGAAGGGAAACCTCCCTCTGCAGCCATGGGGCAGGGAAATGAGGTGACCCTGGCACAGAGCTGCCCTCCCCCAGCCCCCCCAGCCCAGCTCTGCTGTGTGATGGTATCCAGGCCCCAGCTCAGGTCAGCTGATTAATTTCAAGTGTTGTCTCTTGATTGCCAGCACTAAGTCATCTCACACACACTGGCTTCCCTCGGAGTAATTTAATGAAAGAAAAAGCCCAGACATGATTCCTTCTCCAGAAAGCTGCCTTCCTGAGGGCTCCATTATCCTTACTTCTCGAGAATAACCCCTCCCTGGTCCCCGCTGCTTTTGGCAGGCAGTGATAACCCCGTGATAACCCCCACCTCCTGGAACAGCAAAATCCCTGTGCCCACCAGGGACACCACCTCACCCCCAGGCTGCCCCCTGTCCTCTCCTGGATGAGACGGGCAGGAACATCTCCCTCCCAGGCTCAGCCCCTTCCCTAAAGATTCCTTTTCTCTCCAGCCTGGGTGCCACCTTGTCCCGCTCAGTCCCCCGGGACCGGGGCTTCCAGTAACTATGGTTACTGCTAATTGTACAGGGAATGTCTTCCATCCCTCTCCAAGCCAGGCTAATCAAAGTCCCTCTGATGACAAAGTCCCCTCTCCTCGGCCAGTTCCTCTGCATCTAACCCAGAGTCACCCCGAGCAGGCACCGGCACACAGGCGCCAACAGAGAGCACCAGGAGATGCCACCAAATCCCTACGGAGCTTTGGTGTTTCTGTGGTGGTTTTTTCTGTGGTGTTTTGGGGTTTGTTTGTTTGTTTGTGGTGTTTTGTTTTGTTGGGGGTTTTTTGGTGTGTTTGTTCGTTTGTTTCTTAAAGTAATTTCCAAAGAAACTCCGCGTGTTGCTCAATGCCCCTCCGGGGTCCTGCAGAGTTCTGAGGCTGAGGATTCACTTCCCAACCAGACATCCCGGCTGGGCACGGGCTCTCTGATCCCCCCCGATAACAGAGAATATTCGGCACAGTTCGATAAATAAACTTCTGGCAACACCAAGGGAAAGTGAATGCCCGGGGGCCTCCCTGCCCTCCGGGAGGGTTGGGGCTCCTGCCGGGAGCATCTCAGCCAACAAACTGTCCTGGTTTGGGCCAGGAGAAAGGTGATTTTCTGGTTTCCCCTCCTGCAGAGGAGTCCCAGCAGCTGCAGCACACACCTGCAACAGACTGGGGCCAGAGTTTCACAAAAAAAAAGTAAAAATACTCCACAAAAAAACCCCAAACCCGAATCCACAGAAGTACAAATCCCGTGGGGAAACACGGAGGCTCCTGGGGCAGGGGGAAGGAGAGACAGGGGTTTGGCAGCCTCAAGGTCCCTGCTGGGTGGCAGGGAAGGGCGAGCATCCCACAACCTGAGCAGGGACTCGGGAGCTCCTGTTTGACCGGCAGAGAAACCACCCAGCCCCACACGCCGCAGGAAAGGCGGCCTCGTTATTCAGCCCCACTAATTAAAAAGGGGAAAACAATAGGGAATGAAAGCAGGCCGTGTGGACAAAGAGAAGAAGGGGAAGTTGTCCAGGAGGCTGCGGGGCGGCACAAAGGAGCCGGGAGCGGCACGAGTCCGCGGCACTGAACCCTGCGGGAAGGCAGCCCTGCCAAGTAAATATTTACCTTCTGTGCTGGAGGAAAAGCAGCTGCGGGAGATGCCGCTGTCACGCAGAGATGGAATATTTTTCTACTGCGTCAATAATTAGGAAATAATATATATATATACGTTACGAGAAGCTCTTGGATATTTCGCTTATCCCAGAGCAGACACCTCTGTTCACATCACCACCGCCTTTCCCCTGCCGGAAACTTTTCCCAGTCAGATCTGAGGACACAAGGTATTACCTGGCATCCCTGGGGCTGGGAGCAACCCCCTCCATGGGCAGAGGGCAAGCCGGCTGGGTACTACCAGGGCTGCAGAAGCCGCTACCCAACCCCTGCTCCTCAGCAGCTCCTGGGAAGGAGCTCACCTCCCCACCGGGCTTAATAAACTTGTCTCCAGGCAGGAGGCAATCCAGGCTGCTGCTAACAGCCCGCAGCTGTGCCAGCCACAGGCACCCTGCCTCATCCCTGCACCAACAATGGGGTAAGAAATGCGAGAAGTGGGACCCACCGCAGAGCCGGTGCAAAATGCATCGGGGTGAACATTTTTTTCATCATTTCAATGAGGGGAAAGGCGCTTAGTAAAGGAAACTGCTGGTGCCACCCAAGCCAGGCCCTAGGGATTGCCTGCAGGCAGGAACCAGTGCCAGAGGAGCTCAATGCACCCCTGGTTACAGGGTGGGGAACCCACCCCAAGTGATGGATGCCACGGGGGGGTCTTGTGCTCCTCAGCGTCTTCTCCACTGGTTGGGAAAACCACCTGAAAGGATTTCCTGGTGTTCTCAGGCACCCTCCAAACTAGCAGCGTGACAACTGGCCACAGGAGGAGTTTGCTGCCAAAAAGGGGGTGGGCAGCAGGGCTTTCAGGGAAGGATTTGTTCGATATGTTCAGAGAGTTTTAGTGTCACAGAAGGAAAACCTCCAGTCACCAGGAAAAACACAAGTGGTAAGGGTCTGGAGGTGATTGTCACTGCGTAAAAAGAGACGGGGAAAGCAAGGTGGAGAGAGGTCAAATGCAGGGAGAATAACACACACACCCCATAAGCCTGGCCTCTACTTTTGCAGCCCCCCCAAATCTGTGACAGGGGCTCCTGCAGCAGCCGTATCCCCAGTCTCTTCTTTTTGCTCTGCACAGGCTGTGTAATGACATTGCAAACACCCAAATCTAGGGCTGAGAGCACGCTGGAAACCCCAGGTTCCTTTTTCAATCTAACGATGTCTTCAGCAAGCAATTCCTTAAGCCTCCATTTCCAAGACCCTTTTAATCTCTGCAAATTGTTGGTGAGAGCTGAATCAAGGCAAACTGCCCTCAACTGTGATCACAACGCCGGCACTATCAGCGACTATTGCTGATTATTTAGAAGAAACTATTGCTTTTAGGCAAGCGGGCACGGAAAAAATTAGCATTTATACTGGATTATTGAAAAACGTCGTCCGTTCCCCTCCGAAAAAAAAAGTCATCCTCTATCTATATGTCAATTGTGTCTTGCCAAGGTCAGTATCTGTGCTGCAATAGGCACGGGCTCCAATAGCGAGAACAACTTACGTGTGGAAATGAGCACCACGCGGCCAAAATATATCATTATTATCAGAAAGACAAACTGATCTCTGAAATAATATCTGCACTCCTACCCCTTCAAATAAAGGTGACCTTCTGGGGCCGGTGTGTAATGGAGAAGCTAGGGAAATAATTAAAAAAAAACCAAAAATACCCGAGCACTTTGAGTTCTTGCTGGTTACCGTCAGCCTTTTTTAATTTGCTGTGTCCTTCTTTGTAAATCTTCTTTCAAATCTACTCTGCTTGAAACCTGCAGCTTGATCTTCTCGGTTCCCACGTCCATTTATACCCAGCACTTCCAGACAGTGGCTGATTTAGTTAGAAAAAGATACATTCTGTAAATGAGGATGATGCTGGGGGATTTTTTGGGGTTGAACCGGATCAATGGGATTTTCTGTACCACCAGTGCAGCGTGTTCTAAAGAAATTAAACATCATCTCCCCATCAGAAAAATCCAGTCAATGGGTTGAACTGGAACAAAGGAGTATGTTTTGCTTCTGCTAGAGCAGAACAGCAAAGGGAAACACCTCAGCACTTCAGCAGGGACCGAGAATTTGATACTGCCCCTGCCCAAGGCGCCGTCCCGGGGGGGGGGACAGTGCCCGGTTTAAAGACCTCAGTGCAAGCTTTATATACAAAACGTCACGCTCTTGAGGAGGGAAAAATTCTGGATTATTTTCAGTACAAAAATGAAGAATTCTGTCGGCTGCATTTCTTTCAGCTCCCCCCTGAGCTGTGCTTCCCCTCTGGCTCGGTAAGGGGATGTAGGGAAGAGCAGGCTGGGTCTCTGGGGATTCGGGGTGTCACTGGGGCTCGGGGTACCAGGAGACAGAGTCAGTCCGTGCTGTGCCCCACGGGATCACCAGAAACACCGAGAGCCCAGCCCAGCCCCCGCCTGGCTCCTCATCCCAGCTCCTCTGGCAGCAGTTTGGGCCAGGGCTGTTGTCTTCAGGGACATCCTTCCCCATCTCACCCTTCCCGGGCTGCTCTCCTGTGGGGCACGAGTTCCCCGGTTAAACATCTCACCTCGTCTGTGCCAGCCCCTAAACCCTGGGTGACACCTGCCAGGCTCACAGGGACAGTCCTGCTTAGCCCTTCACTTCATTTCTCTCTAGTCTGCTGCCAAAGAGGCCTCACTAAGATCCCAAATCTCTACAGCTTGCAGGGAACTGACCGGGGTTCCCTTCCTCCTCCTGCCTGGCCGGAGGAGGGTGATGCCATCTGCCCCTGCAGCAAAAGGGCACCTCTGAGTTTAAGGGAGAATGGAGTTTCCAGCAGCTCCTTCCTGGAGCAGGACTCCCAGAGGGGACAGGGCTTGCTCCAAAAGGGGCAGAAAACATTTCAGGGCAAAATAAATAAATAAAAAATAAAATAAATGTTTATAAAAAAAATTTAAAAGTAAAATAAAAAAATTAATAAAATAATAAAGTATTAATAGTAATAACAACAACATCCAGTGGGGGGGCAAAGGGGGTGGCAGCAGATCCCCACGCTGCTCCTGACGGCGGGCAGCAAAGCGGGGTGGGGATGGGTGTTAAATCTTTTTTCCGAAGTAGGGAGGGAGAAAACAAGTAGAGGAAAAAATTACTGCGGGTGCCGGGAATGCGGAAAAATTGCAACTCGAAAAGTCTTGCAGGTAAACTTGGTGCGGAGTGGGAGCTTCAGGGAGGCAAAGCAGCCAGAGCTCTTCCCACGTTTAATCACTGCCCTGCGGGGGGGTCTGCAGAGCTTAAGGGGCGGGGGGAGCACAAACTTGAGGTAGCGGAACTGTCCTCTCTCTCTGTCTCTCTCGACGATTTTTTTATCTTCTACTTTTCTCTTAAAATCCCCCCAGTGCCGGGGGTGGTTTGCCCAGCAGCTCTCAAAAAGGCTCGGGGAGCGGATGGGGTTTGTAGAGGTGAAGCGAGGGGTCCGGTCCCGGTCCCGGTCCCGCTCTGGTTCCGGCAGCAGAGGTGCAGACAGGGGCTGGGAGCAGCTCGGGGCCGCGGGCAGAGCTTCGCGGAGGCGAATTTCCCGGCGAGGGGATTTTTGGAGGCCCAGAGGTGCTGCGGGACTGACTGCCCCGCGGGGCGAGCACACACAGCGGGGACATGGACCCGGACCCGGACCCGGACCCAGCCGCCCCGCCGCGACCCCCGCCTGTGGCACCGAGAGCAAAGCCCCCCACGCTGCCCAGAACGGGCGAGACCCCGACCTCGGTGCCCCGGTGGGAAATTTGGCCGCGGGGTCTGTCTGCACCCCGTCCTCTCAGCCTGCCAGGGGCCCTTAAAGATCCCCCTCAGCTCCTCCGGGTGCGGCGGGGGTGGGAAGGGGGCAGCCCTGGCCGCTGTGCCCCCGACGGCAGCCGGGTCCCGGCAGGAGCCTCCGCACGGGCATCCCGGGACGGGGGGAGAGTCCCGCGTCCGCCCCGAACCTCGGCCGAGGGCACAGGCAGCCCCCCGGGAGCATTTCGTTGTGGCAAAACCAACGAGCAAACGAACAACGATCGAAAAAAATAAACCAACCAACAAAAATAAAAGCAAACCAACCCCAAACCGCAAACGAAGCGGCAGCCGTCAAAGGTCCCGGGAGCTGCGGGATCCCCGTGTCCCTGCTGAGGGTTGCCCTCCCCCCGGGGGACCGGAGCTGCCCCGGTTCCTGCCGTCGGGTCCGCGCCGTGGGGCTGCCCGGGGTGGAGGTTTATTTTGGGGAGGGGACACAGGGACAGGGACACGGACTTGCACACACACACACACACCCACACACACCCCTCAGCCCCCGCTCTCCGAGGTGCGTCCGTGCCCCCCGCCCCTGCTGCGGGGGGGGTTCGGGCAGGTACTTACGGGCTCGGGGCGCGAGATCCAGGACCGGGGCCGCTCCGACTGCTGCCCCGAGGCCGCCCGGGCTTAAGAGGCGTCCGGCGGGCACAGGACAATGGCCGGGAGGAGGGGGCCGGGAGGGCGGCGGGAGGCGGGGAGGGGACGGGGCCGCCCGCCGCCGCTCTCCCCCGCCGGGCTCTCTCGCTCCGCCCCCCCGTGTCTGGCGTAAACCCGGCGCCGGGCTAAAAGAAACGGCGAGCTACCGGCGCCCGGGGCTGGTGGCCGCCTCGCCGCGCCTCGCCCGCCGACGGTTCGCCGGTGCCGGAAAGCACCCGGCCCGGCCCGGCCCGGCTCGGCCTGGCCTGGCCCGGCCCGTCGCGCCATGTCGCTGAGCCCCAAGCACACGACGCCCTTCTCGGTCACCGATATCCTCAGCCCGATGGAGGAGAACTACAAGAAGTTCGGCGGCATGGACGGGGCGGGCGGGCTGGGCTCCCCGCTCGGGCCCTACCGGCAGCCGCCCGTGCCCCCCCCCCGCCGCCGCCGTCCCCCAGCACGTCGTGGCGGGTCCCACCGGGACGGCCGCTTACCACATGCCCCACGGCGTCTCCCAGTTCCCTCACGGAGCCGTCGGGGGCTACTGCAACGGCGGGCTGGGCAACATGGGCGAGCTGCCTGCCTACCCCGAGGGGATGCGGAGCGGCGCGGCGGGGAGCGGCGGATGGTACGGGGCCGGCGGAGACCCCCGGTACTCCAGCAGTAAGTGCGGGCGAGGGGCGGAGATGGGGGGGGACGGGGGCGGGAGGATGTGGACGGGGACACCCGCGGGCCCCGACGGGGCGCCCGCCGGCTCTGAGCCCCCTTCTCCCCCTCAGTCTCCAGGTTCATGGGCCCGTCGGCGGGGATGAACGTGGCCGGGATGAGCGGCCTGAGCGGCATCGCGGAGGGCGCCAAGGGCATCGTGCCGCTCCACGCGGCCCCGCGGAGGAAGAGGAGGGTGCTCTTCTCCCAGGCACAGGTCTACGAGCTGGAGCGACGGTTCAAGCAGCAGAAATACCTGTCGGCGCCGGAACGGGAGCACCTGGCCAGCCTGATCCACCTCACCCCCACCCAGGTGAAGATCTGGTTCCAGAACCATCGCTACAAGATGAAGCGCCAGGCCAAGGACAAGGCGGCCGCCCAGCAGCTGCACCCCGACGGCGGCCCCGGCCTCTGCCAGCAACCCTCGCCCCGCCGCGTCGCCGTGCCCGTGCTGGTGAAGGACGGCAAGCCCTGCCCGCCGCCGGGCAGCGGAACCCCGGCCCCCGGGCAGCCCCCGGCCCCCGCCGCCCCCGCCGCCGCTGCCCACCCGCATCCCGGCTCGCTGGGGCAGGCGGCAGACCTGGAGGAGCTCTCGCCCAGCCCGCCGGCGTTGCACGGCCAGGTGCCCCCCCTGGCCCCCCTGGACTCGGCCGGCGTCGACTACAACGGCGGCATGGTCAGCCCCAACCTGCTCTACGGCAGGACGTGGTAATCCCCCCCTCCCTGCCCACCTTCCCCTCACACCGCCCCGGCATCGCCCCCCGACCGCCGGCCCCGACGGCATCCCATGTGTGGGACCCCCATCTCCCGCCCCGTCCGTGCCCCTCCGGCCTCGCGTCGGTGCTTTTTTGTTTGGTTGTTTTTGGGTCTTTTTGGTGTTTTTTTTTGTTTGTTTGTTTGGGACTTTTTAATTTTTTTTTTTTTTTAAACTTTTATTTTATTTTTAGACTCCTCGGAGTTTTGGAAGCTGCGGAGGCAGCGGGGCAAGCGCACCCGCGGAGGGCTGCGGGCGCCTATCTGCGTGGCTCATGGCGCGTTTGTGCCTCTGTCCGTGCCCGCCCGGTCGGGGCTCCGTGTCCCCGCCGTGCCCGCCCCGCACAGCCGCCCCGACGGGGCTCCCGGCCGGCCAGGGTTGGGGGGAATGGATCCCGGGGTGGGGGTCGGCCCGGAGGGGCGCGGGGCTCCGCTCCCGGCCCGGTCCCGCTCTCCTGCGGCCGGACACCGGCAGCCGAACCCCGCAGGCACCCGGGATCCCGCGTGTACCTTACAGACCCACTGAACACCAACAATAAATCTTCTGAAGTGCAACTTATCTCGGCAGAATTAATTTTATAAGGGTGCCCCTGAAGTGCAATTTCATTATTATTTGATTGAAGGTAAATTGAATTTAACCCAAGGTCGAGCGGCCGGGGCTGCCGCTGCCTGTTGGAGGACGGGGAGCGGCTGAAGCAAGAAAATAAAACAAATCCACGCCTGGCAGCGGCGGGGAGTATTTTGGCAGAAGAGCTCTCCAGCGCCGGTGCTCAGATTTAACGGGGAAAAACGTTTTTATCGTTGTTTTTAATTCTTGAGTAGTAAATGAGTGACACGCGGCCCGCAGACCCCCTGCCCCGGCAAAAATCCCTGCAGCTCCTGGGAAGTTCGGGAAGTGAAGGGAAGAATAAACGCCGGAGACCCCCCCGAGCCCCCCACCCTGGGCACCGCGTCCCTGCCGGTAACGGGGGGGGACGGAAGGAAGCGGCGGGGCCCGTCCCCTCGCCCCTTCCCCCAGGAAATTCACCACACCGGGAAACGCTGCTGGGAAATTCCCGACATTTCCCCCCCCACCGCTCTTTCTTTTAATTTTGTTTATATTATTATTATGTTTTTAAATTTATATTTTTATTTTTTACAATAAAAAAGAAACGTTCTCAAGACTTGGCGGCTTCGTTCTCGTTCTACCCACGGATGAGGTTTCACCGCGCTTGGCAAAAAAACCAAAAACAAAACACCAAAAACGAGCCCATTTTTTCCCCGCTTCCTTCTCAATCGCAAAGAGGACTTCTTTCCGCGCCCCCCGTCTCCGCCATCCCCGGGGGGGGCTGCTGGAACCCTGGCCCCTCCAGGCTGCGAAATGCAGGAGTCATTTTTGAGGCAAAAAGAGGCGGATTTCGCCGCTGCGAGCCCGGCTCCCATCGGAAGGGCCGGGAGGGGGAGGGGGCGATCCTCGACGTTCCCCAGGCGGGATCCCCCTTTCCCTTCCCTTCCCTTCCCTTCCCTTCCCTTCCCTTCCCTTCCCTTCCCTTCCCTTCCCTTCCCTTCCCTTCCCTTCCCTTCCCTTCCCTTCCCTTCCCTTCCCTTCCCTTCCCTTCCCGGCGGCTGCTCCACGAGGGTATCCCCAAATACCCCAGCATCTCCCAAGGAACATCATCCAGACAGGCTCATCCTGAAGCATAAGCCAGCAGGCTCCTTGCTCAAGCCTCGTCGGTAACATCAAAATTCACCTTCGCTGCTGGTTTTCTTCTGCTCAAAAAACAAAATTATTTTTTTGTTTCTAAGACCCAAATATTTTTCTGGCTGAGGGAGCTCCAGGAAGGCATCTCTTTGCATTACAATGAAGGATTCTGCTCCACCCTCCATCACTTGAAAATAATGAATCCAGTTTCACCATTTCTTCCTCCCAAGGTTACACCGGTCCATTTTTTCCCCCCCTCTTTAATTTTATCCTCTTTACTGGTGATTAACATCTGAGCCGTGGAAGGAAGGGGCTGAAAAATGCACAGGGGTGACAGCAAAGGCTTGGAGTTCACTGGTGCATAGGATATGTGGGTTTCATGGCAAAGTCCAAGTGTGGCATGATGGGAAGTCATTTTATCACATTAACTGGACGTTCCCCTCATTTTTAATTTTTTTTATTAAACAAAGCTTTTGAATGCTATTGTAGAGGCTGTGTGGAATTATTTTTTTCCAAGGCATTAAAATATGTGTGCACAAAGGTAGGGAGAAAGGATACAAACACCTTCTGGAGGGGGCTGGAAAGGAACCACTCAATACCATTCTGAATTTCAAAAGCCACTTTATAAAGCAAATAAAAATATTTACTCATTTGGTACATTCGCATGGAAAAAAACCTAGAAAGGGGCTAAAAATGAATGGAAACCTCTGCACCTTGCAGCTAATTTTAAATTATATATCAAAACAGACAAATACACCTCTAGTGCTTGTCTATGTTACGATAACAAAAATAAACACCCAGGCACAAGCTGTAAAAGTTGAAATGTTTTACTTTGAAGTAAAAAAAAAATCAAAAAAATCTCATCTTTTCAAGAAATCCAGGGAAGAATTTGATGAGGAATACCCACAGACCTGTGTGCAAACACTGTGCCCACAGGCTGCCTCTGCTTCCAGAGTTCATAAAATCCCATTTCTATGCCTTCTTTAAAGCTCCCTCCCTGTTTTCAGGCTCTTATGTGTGGAAGTAAAGGATGTTTGGAGCTCAGAGTGACAGGCACAGCTAAAGCCCAGCTTGTGCATGTAATAAAGACAAAACAGCACTCCTATCTCATCAAATGGCAGGCAGGCAAATTAGCAGGTCTGTTTCACTCGAATTTTGCAACACCCTGTTTCCAAGCCACATAGCACACCCCCTTCAGCCCCCGAAAATCAGTTCAGTAAGAAATGTACACATTTAAAACAAGTATCATAGTTTAAAAACTACAGGGATGTTTCTTAAGGATTTCTCCCCCCCCCAAAAAAATAATAAAAGAACAAAAAACCGAAAGACAAAACCCCTCAGACATTTTCTATAGTTAAAAAAAAAAAAAAAAAAGAAAAAGAAAAAACCATCCGGGGCTAATTCCATCCGTATCTTCCCGAGGGTGGTGGGAGGGGATAGGGCCTCCCGGGGCCGTATGCCTACAAACAAACAAACAAAAGCAAGCATTTATTTTTTGGATTAACATCCCAGTAAACAGGGAGCTGAGCTCGGGGCGCCGACACGACGCGTCCTCCCTGCAGAGGCACCACGGCTGCTCCCCAGGAAACACATCTCCAACTCCCACCCAGGGAGAGCAGGTCCAGCCAGCACCAGCACCCAGCACCCAGCAGCAATAACCCCCCAAAATCCCAGCACTGGGGACGTGTCACTGCTCAGCTGCAGCACCTCTCTGTGGCCTTTGCTTTTGGCAGTGCCAAGAGGCAGGAGATGTGGAAGGCACTAGAGCTGTGTGCACACAGCAGACACACACAACACCTGAAAGGCAGAGCTGGGAATGTAAAATGTTGAATTCCTACAATCACAGGGGCTACACGGTACCCACAGGGACACTTCACACGGAGCAGTGCTGCCAGTGTCATTCCTGGGGTCTAAAGCATCAACCTGAGGAGCATGATGACCGTGTGCTGTCAGCACCACTTGTCAGGATTATTTTATTTTTTTTTTACAGCAAAAAAATACTGTCCCTAAACTACCAATCAGCTTTCCGGTTGAGCTGTAAGCAAGCTTACACTAGAGTCAGGCAGACTTTTTATAAACAAGTATTTAAAAAGAATAAATTATATCTGTTACAGAAGCAGCATTTTTCAGTGCTCATTCACTTTAAATAATGATGCCTAAGTCCCATTAGATGTATTTTCAAATTTAAATTCACAGGAGGCATTCTGTACACCAACCATCCAGTGGAAAGCCTGTTGGAAAATTTAGTAACAAGTCTCCTTGAAACATTTAAAATTATTTCAAAACTCAATCTACTGCAGAGACCAGAAAGTTAATTAAATGTGATGCACCAACAACAGCTACAGGGCTTGCTTTGTTTCTTAGTTGCAGGTTTCTTTGGTGTGTGGGGGGAGAGGGTCTTCCTTTCACTGCTTTAAAAGAGAACTCCATCCTCCCCCTGTCCTGGGGAGCTGAGAAGGCAGTGAGCAAACCCGTGCCAGGGGGGTGGCCTCAGCTTGTGTCAGGACATCAACATCAACTTTCTGAGCAGAAACCAGTTTGTTGCACCCCATTTTAAAAAAAGATTTATGCAGAATATACTGGTCCCACTGCCAGGAAGGCTTCATGTTTGGTTTGGGGTTTGATTGTAATAAATTAAAAAAAAGGAAAAAAGTTGACTGTATCCCTGGAAAAATCCTCCCAGTTCCATCCCCAGCAGCACAGAACTGCACTCCTGAGGCCTTGTAAGAGCTATACCAGACATTGATCATGAGCTGGGTGTTACTGCAGACCAAAATAAAAATGTCAAACACCTGCACAACACAATTGGGCTTATTATTTAGTTTTCTAGAACTGCTGGAAGACACCAATAACCCCCCCAACCCAGATCCATGGCAGTTGCATTAATTTTGCACGCACTTTGTAGCAGTGTGTTTATTAACCTCTTCAGACCATGTTCTGTATGCTGGAAAAAAAGAATTCAGAGGTGAAAGGGACTAAAGATAATTATTTATGCTGCTATGTGTTACCACTTCCACTTGAATCCCTTTTCAAGGCTTTAAAGCTTTGAAATTTACAGGCAGCAATACCAGATTCAATTATTGGATTTGTACCCTAAACCCTTTAAGGTAGTTTCTAATTTTCCTCCAGTGCTGTCAGCCCTGAAGAAATAATGACATCTGAAAGTTCATTTTAAAATAACAACAACAACAACAAAAAAAAAAAAAAGGAAAACAACTGCAAAAGAAACTTCTTAAGGAAGCAAATTTACTTGAACTGAAAGATTTGTCCTTAATAACTAGCACATATGAGAATACAAATAAAACCACTGCCACCACCCAATTTTAATTTGGTTTTGTGATCCAGCAGACACATCCCCTGCCACTGCCAGGTGAATTATGTTTTGAGCAAGACCATGGTGTTGCCAAACAGCAAGGTGCCTTCTCTGTATCAGGAGATGCCCTCCCTCAGCCCACACTGCAACAGACAGCTCCTGCTCACATTCCTGATTCCAGCTGTAGCTGTCACACAGGAAGATTTCGGGTCAGGAATGAATTACTTTAAGTGCTGATTCCTTTTGCAAATATCCCCACCTCTGCTCCCCAGGATAAAGGATACAGCAGAGCATGGTGTGGTAGATGGACTTTTTTTTTCAGTATCTGTTTTCCAGCCCTAATTTAATACCACCCAGACTCCACCAGCATCAAAATCCTCCACTGGTTTTCCTACATTATTGCAGCAGACCCTGTTATGGATTAGTGCAATTAAGTGTTTATTCCTTTGTCTCCAGTGTTTTGGCTAAACCTGTGTAACACAGCAAAAAAATTTGGAAAACTGATCCTATCAACACACCTCATCCAAATGTGAAATATCCTTAAAAAAAAACAGCACTGGGGACAGAATGGGCAGCACAGCCAGAACTTCCTCACTAGGTCCCCATCAAGCCTAACATGATCATAACCCATGATCTATAATTTTGCTTATAGCCAAAACCAGTCCTGGAAGGATTTGCAGTGGTAATCCCTCCCCATTATACTTGAAGTAGTGCACAGTGCTACACTTGCCTCTCTTCCCCCCCCTTGTTTCTTGCTGCTGCACCAGTATGACAACTGAAGAAGCTAAAGACAATTCTTACCCCAGCCTTAAAAGCCCCCTCTCCATTAAAATGCCTCAGAGTAGGAGCCAAAGTGGGGGAGAAGGGAGTCTCACCACTGCTAACAAGGGCTCATCTGAACAAGGGTTTGAGGGCTGAGGCAGAGTGCTGACTGGCTGCAGACCTTTTCAGCACCCCCTGTAATCCTGCAGACAATGCTGAGAAGGGTATTAGCAGCTCCCAGGCTGTTTCTGCTGTGCTTTGGGTCCTGGCAAGTGGAACCAGAGGGAGAAGCACACAGCACTCTGCAAAAACCTTCCCCAGCAAAGGCCAAAGCTGTTCTCTAACCAGCCTGGTTTAGTAGCCTGTGTTTTTATCCTATCAGCCGCCTCAAAGCCCTCACACTGCCACAACATCATGGTGCAAAAGTGATTGTGGCACTTGGTGCTACCCAAGTCTCCCAACCAGAACAGGAAAAACAAGTAAAGAATCGGGGAAGTGGTAAAACTGTTGTGACTTTCACATCTGCTCCAGCACACTGCAAATGTCTGTACACTGGGGAGGTGGCATGTTGATGAGAGGAAGATGAACCAGGTCAATGCAGAGAAATTTCAAGCAGTTTGTGCCTCTGTTTTCATAGAAAGGGTTGGGAAATAGTGCTGGTACCAAGCAGCAGAGAGTTCTGCTTCCCCTTTCCCCATTAAGCCTTCCCAGTAAGTTCTGTCTTACCAAAACAGCGAAGTTTAAAATGAAAAGTTTAATCTAAAATGTATTATAAAACAGTATACAGCACTGTAAACACTCAAATTTCTAGTAAAAGAGTAGATGCAGACTGTATTTTTACTGTGAACACACACCCACAAATCACATAAGCAAAACCACCTGCTGCTATCAAGAAGCATTTTCATCCTGTGGCATTTTCATAAACTGATGACAAAGTCACCTGTGGATTTGGATGAGGTTTTGGATAGGTTCTCCTATCATGTTCAGTTGTTTTCATTTAACCACACAAAGCTATTTTCACATGTACTTTCACAGATGTGTGGATTTCTCTGGGTACTAGAATATACCATTTGCATTTAAGTAGTGTTTCAGCTAAGAGAAAGCCAATAAATATTCAAGGAGAAAAACTAATGAAGTTTTAAATGCACTGGGGAGAAACCCTTTTATCCCCAAAATGTGGAGCTGATAGATTTCCTCACAGAAGAGCTGAAATACTTGCCTGCAGATTTATGTTTTCTCAGGCTGCAAGAAGTGTGTGACTTGGCAGCACATTTGATCTACTTTTCATGAAAAGCAGCAGTAGCACAGTCACAGCACGGGCCCTTTGCCAGGGGTGCAGAGAGGGGCTGGCCAGGGCTGAGACACTTACCTGGCAGTGCTGCCACTGTCAGACACAGCCCCTGGGCTGGAAGCAGCTGAGGAGCACCTGCCCGTGGGCATTCCCTTCCCACAGACACCCAGGAAGAAGCCTCACTCAGGAAGAGAGGAAAACATGCAAAATTGGGGCAATGTTTTCATACCTGCCTTCCCCTGTCCATCCGATCTTCGGGTCTCTGTGGGTACACCAGGGGTCCCCCCAGCCCCTGGTACTGCCCAGGTGGGTACTGGTTTTGGGTCTGCAGCATGCGGTTCCAGGCAAGCAGGGGAGCAGCTCCAGCGGTTCTGTGTAAAGAACACACACAGCAAAGCATGACCGTGGCTCCTAGAAAGTTTCACACACATAAATCCAGATCTCTATAGTCTGGTAGGATAAATGATTCCAATTTCCTGAGAGTCCAACTCTGTCACATCCAGCTGTGCCTGCAGGTGTCCCAGGCAATACAGATGGATGGGAGGGGGCAGAAGTAACCCCCAGAAATTCTCCAACCAAAAGGCTTACTGCTTCACCACAGCTTGGAAACTACAGAACCAGGTACTGCCACAGGCAGCAGATTCAATTTTTACAAACCAGAAGTTTTTCAAATTCCTTGAAAGGATCCGGCCCGTCCTTTATTTTAGGGGTGAATTTGCCAATTCATCCCCAGTGATCCTGACTGCAGATTAAGCCCCAGATATCACCACGTTAGCTAAACCTAACACACCAGCCAAAGCGTAAACATGTGCAGTACAGGAGAATGAGGCTTTCTTTTCTAAATGTCCAGATTCTTTCTGGGGGACCATTCTTCCTAGTTAATTGCAGGTTGCAAATGAATTCTTACTGCGAGTATTCTGAATCTAGGGTAGGGGCCTTGGCTGCTTTTTCCCATCCATTATTCTGCTCAATATGTCAGAAGGTCTGATCGGGAAGAAACCTTTTCAAGTTCTATTGATGCCGTTTTCAATTGACCACGGTGACCTAGCAACATAAGCACTAATTGGCATGGACTGACTGACATTTGCTGTACAGTTTATATGGGAACGTAAATTCAACATCCATTATAACCCAGTTTGCCACCCGAGATTACTAACAGCAAGAAATGTTTTAATTGTCTTCAAGTGCCTATTCTAACGTGACAATTACAAAGCAACAGGTGTAATACATCGAATCATTGTTGGATTAAAAATATTTAGAAAAATGACATGGCCATGATACAGCCTTTAAGGCTGAGCAGGGGTAAGGGGGGGACTCCTCGCAGGACCCGCAGCGGTTCCGTTCGGCAGCACAGGGTTCTGTTGTGAAGGGAAAACATGAGAGAGTCCAGACAATGAATCCCTTCTGCCCCCTGTGCAGGAGAGGCAGTGTCAGGGTGAGCAGGAAAGCTGCTGGGAGGCAGGAATGGCAGAGAGCACCCACCTGCTGCACCACTCAGCTGCAGGACCAAACCCCCTGGGCCACCAAGTTCTCCTCTGGTGTGAGAACTGACTTCCCCTCCCCACCACTACTCCTGGTTTCCTAACACCAGGCTCCCCGGGGAAGAATACACTGCCCAGCCTTAAGGAAAGCTGCAGGGAATTATCTCCACAGCCCCAGCCCTTCAGCAAGAGTCACTCGGTCTCTACAAATCTGCTAAGGGGCTCGTGGCAAACGCCCCCAAGCAACTGATGCTGCTGGCTTGGGATGGGAAAGGTTGACAAATTCCAGTTGATACTGATAGGTATTTGGCACACAGTTTAAGCTTTTTATTTTCATAAAGTGCTGCTTAGGGGAAAGTTGTGTTTTTAGCCACTGAAACACATTAACAGTGATTTCAGGGGTATGATGTTGAGGCATTTCAGCTTTGAGGCCATCTGACAGAGTAAAATGGGTGATTTTTAGCTAGAACCACTATATTATCTAGGAGATAAACCCAATAGAAAAAAAGAAAAAAGCTACAATGCATTTTCTGATCTTAAGCCGTAAAAGTAGTAAAGTAGTTTACACCTGGTTTTGCTGCTCTTGATTCACAGAACTAGGTATTCTTTTTAAAAAACCAAAATTTTAGATTTTCATCTGGTAAACAGAAATCAGGAAGTTACAGTCCTCCTGACTTCATGTTAATCTAGTGGATGTATTAAGGTGCAGATTTGCATGCAAGCAAAGCTGTGCCTAGGGGGCAACAAAAAGAGCTGTGCCACTTGGAACATCCCATTGGAAGAGTTACTCCAAGGCAGCATCCAGAGTCATCTCATTTTACAATTAAAATGCACATGTACATGCACACAGGACAGCTCAATACAGCTTCAGGGAACTCTACACAGTACAACATTTCTGCATTCCAACCTCAGCCTCTCTGGAAATCCGTTCTATGAGCAAGGTAAAGCATGAGGATTTGCTTAATCAGATTACATGATTACATATTTCCATCAGCCAGGAACCACGTAGCAAGCGTATTTAAATATATATATATATATACACACACACACATACATACAGACACCTCTGAAATAAGTCACAACAACTCCAACACTGAAGGCAAACTGGCAGCTCCCAAGGAATTCACTGGGAAACTGAAAACCTCAGGGGAGGGTTCAGTTCTGGTTCAGCCATTTTTTGTTACACCAAGCCCATGTTTCTGTTTAAACTTTTGATTAAGGCTCCATGCTTGTGACAACTGACATCAGCTCTGTGCATCTCTTTGATTTGTGTTCCAACCCAAACACCTTGCCAGAACATGGCAGAATTATTGTTCTCAGCACAGAAAGTGGCAAGTCAGGGATTTTCATAAACCAGAGGTATAACAAAGCACCCTCAGGGAGGGGACATACTGGGAACATTCTGCTGTTACTCAAAAGCTAGAGCAGCATTCTCTGAACTTCTCTAAAGCTTATTTTCCAGGTGAAGATGATACACCCTCAGTTTTAGGTCACCTCAGAGGACCCACGTTTCCTCAATTTTGGGAGCAGAAAAACAAGGTCAATGCTACAGCACTAGAAGCTGGACAGGTCAGCAGATCCAACACCTGTCTGAAAAAATGCTCTGAAGTACCTGGGCAGTGCATGGTCCCTCCTAAAAATACCACCACAAACCAAGCACATAATCTGATGATTGGATTCTGATTGGAGAGACAGCCAACTACTAAAACTGCAGTAAAAATGAGTGTTTGAAGTGAGAAACAAACAGAACTTTGGGCTGAAAAACATTATTTGTATGTCAATTGAGAAACTCTTTCACTTTGCAGAAATAAACAGCCCAGGAAACTGATAAAAGTGTAAAAGTGCAGCATCATAAAAGTTATGCCAAGTTACAGACTTGTTGCAATATTTCACAAAGTATGTAGTACATGTAAATTGGATGTAATTAAGGCTTGGGAATAGCAGCTCCCACAGAGGAAGTTACTATTAGAGTTTGTAATGCAAGACTCTTTTATAATGCAATATTCCACACGGATGTGGCACAGGACAAGGGAGCTGGACTTGTTTCAATAGAGATCAAAACGGTTGCCATGGAAAGCATGATTGCAGAGAGCTCAATAAATTCTACCAAAGCTCATATTTTCAATGGTTAACATTTGCAAACAAAAACCATGATAAAAAAAAAGTTACACCTCAGAGCAGCAGCTTCAAAGAGCTCACATATGCTCTCATTCCTCCTTAAGTATAAATAAATATCATTATTCATAGCTTTTGCAGGTAGGCTGGAGTCTACAAAGTCCATCTGACTCGAGGAGGTACAACCTATCAGTGAAGGAAGGCATGTAAAACATCCCTTATTACCAAACCATGTCACATTCCTCCTATTCGATGGCACTTATTGGACTGCAGATTCCATAATCCTTCCCTGAGTCCCTTCTGCATTTAATTCAGTTCAGTCTTAAGTAGTTAAAGAAACTGTTTTCAGTGGCAACTAATAACTACTGACCTACAGTGACACTGCCCTACAATAGCCTTGTCAGGCCTGAAAAACTTGGACCAAAGAAGCTGATTAGGACTTCAAGAGGTTTGTAGCAAGAATCAATGGCTGGTCTGTACTAATGCTGCGGTTGCAGCACAGAAATGATAAAAGTGGAACACCATTAGTTATGCCTCATTAAGCTCCACAGCCCTCCTAAAAAGAAATTTGTTTAGCCTGTCCAAAATCTAATGCAGTTTTAAGCTCTCTGTGTTCAATTTCATAGTATCTCAAAAGCTTCAATAAGATAAAGGCCAAAGAACCAAGAACGGTACCAAAGCACCAACAGTAAAGTTAATTTTGAAGTCTGAGTTTTAATAGAAAGTGTTTTTGCCTTCTTTTTTTTTAATACAAAGTACTCGAGCCTTTTAAAGGATGAACACCACACAGTGCACTCACAAAATATACATATATAACAAACGTTAATTGACTTTTAAAAACTGCAGAGCAGCATGATTTAAACAAATTTAAAAAACAAAGTTCAAAATAAAAATTAAAAAAAAAAAAAAAAAAAAAAAAAAGAAAAAGTTGTGAAGCTTGGCAGGACCAAGAAATCCTCCTGGCCACATTTTATGAGACTTCCATCCTTCCTGCCTTACCTCTGTGGTGTTTGCTGAAACAAGGGTGTAGGACCTCGCCAGGTCTCCTGGGGTCTCAGATCTAGAGGGGAAAACAAAACATTAAAACCTGTGCCCAAGAGCCTGTTTTAAAAAATGAGACAGAAAAGCTCCGACTGGGTATCCTCCCAAACACATTTCACTGGTTACTAGTGCTGATTTGGACAGAGCCCTTCTACCCATCAGTGGCAAGTTCAACATTAATTAAAGGCAACTTTTTTTGTGTGTTTTAATATGTCTACTAATCTTCAAGTTATAAGAAGAATGAATTGACAACAGTATTGTTTGGACACTTCACAGTTATCTGTTTTCTGGAATTTTTAAAAATGCAAAACTATGTGACTGTAACAGCCGAGGACTTCATTTAACCTTTTTGTTCCTTACCAGCACATTGATCACTAGCTCTATGAAAAAACAGACACACACACACAGCCACCACTGTAACATCATCATAACACACCATGTTTGTGAGCAATTGATATTAATGCTCACAATTCATGCAGGTTTCCCTCTTACTGGGCTAGGGTACTCTACAAAACAAACTAAAAGAACAACCAGAGCACGTAACAAATAAAACAGTTCCACTTCATTTGCATTTAAACATATATTTAAGAATATTTCTATTTAGGATATATTTAAAGATAGCAACAATATCTTTAAAGATAGTAAAGTATATTTAAAGAGAGAAAAAAATGTTTAAATGCTAACCTAGGCACTAAGAATAATAATAACCAAAATCTAGTAATGTTTTTTTGGAGAAGATAATCAGTACTGAATTAAACCTTTTTGGGTAAAACCTTGGCCAGAGACATAGCACTGCAGTTACAAGAAACTGCAGTGAAAAAGACCACCCACTTCTCAATTGTTTCTTCTACCCAAACTAACTCTTCACAAAGAAGGAGCAGTAACAACGTTGCTCCAACAGGACATGCAATTAAACGCTTGTTGTTCTTCTAAATAAACTGTTCGGTAAACAGGATAAAAGCAACAGCTAATCAATAGCTCCCGGTCAGCCCCCAACACTCAAATTGTGCATCAATCAAAAGCTTCAGTTTCAGTGACACCTTTGATGATTTTCAATGGTGTTTAAGTGTGACCTAATTCCAACAGCTGGTTCCAGCAGTTGCCTAATGGACACAGTGCCACGGGACAGTACCACCCTGTTCTGCTACCAATACTCAAGTACACTAAAGAAGCTTTGCAATAATTTGAAAGAGAGGAAAAAAAAACCCAACCAAACAAAAAACAGTCAAAGGAAAAATCTGTGCCTCTCTGCAAGCTCTGGCTGGATTGTCTGCAGGCTGCAAGGTCTGAGCTGCACAGAAATCTCTCCAGGCAGCCACACATCCACCAATATAGACAGATAGATATATATATACACACACACATGCACACACACACGTGTATATATTTATATATATATTTATGTAGAGTTACCAGTTCATCACCAGGTAAAATCAGCTATTTCACAGACTGTAAGTAGCCTGCAGCATCCCAAGGGCTGCAGATGGATGTGTGTCACATTTATCCTGGGAATTATGTGGGCTCTGACAGGCACAAACAGGCTGTGCCAACACCCTGCTTTGGTGATGCTGTGTCTGCTTTGGAATGCAAGATGAGGGCCCCAGAAGAAAACCCAGCCCCTTAATGCTGCCCTCAGATGCGTTGGGAAAACGAGCAACTAAGACAAAAAAATTCCAGACAAAAACCTGTATTTCAGAGGATAATGGTGATGCTTCCCCCCCACTTCTCTCTGTGCAGGCTGAGCTAGGACAGACCCCCCAGTACCCTGACAATTATAGAGACTAAAACAGCCTGGCCCTCCCTGTCCATCCCTGCTCTGAACCTCCCATGTTCATGGAAGTTTATTGACACCTTTTCCATCACCCTGGAGGGTCAAACAGTGCCCTGGTGAGAAAACTGGGGAGATGCTGCTGATGCTTTGGCCCTGGTACAGTGTTTCCTGCTTAAGGGTGAGTGTAGAACTTGTATCGTGTCTAATCACTTTTCTCCCAGATGAAAAAGAAAAGGCTCAGGCTCTCCTGCTGCAGCACTAGGGAAGACTTTGAGCCAGAGCTTCATGAATCATCACAAGAGCATTTAAAGCCACCTTATTACTATTCATTTGTATGGTTCTGGTAGAGAACAATCTCTGAAGGAAAAAGCTCATAGCACTTCAAAAAGGTGCAAAATTGGAGAAGAAATAACAATAAATATTTTCTTCAGTCTTCAAAACTTAGGCATTTCCTAGAGCTATAAGGCCAAATAAACTGCCTTCTCCAGCAGCTCCTCAAGTAACAATTTATCTAATCAGTGTGGCAATCAAAGACAAGATTTTGTGTTTACTGATTGCACTAATCAAAATCACTTTTCAAATGCAGCTAATTGACAAGTTTACTGACTGAAATGGAAGACATAAATCAGATACCCTGTGCTGCAGCAACCACATCTGCCATTCCCAGAGTACTGCCACACTGCACTTGACTCCCCAAGTTATCAGCACAGACAATTATTCATCAGCTGAAAATTGGCACATCCAAGTCAAATCAGGGAGCAGCAGTGAGGAACACCCCCAGCAGGCTCTTGAGGGGAAGATGGCTCTCTGCCTGACCGCATTGCCCTCCTGGAGTCTCATTTCACTTCATCAGACACACAGAAACATAATGTGTGAAATGAAAAGTTGTTCAGCATCAGTCCTACAAAATGTGGGAATTTTAACCACATCAGCTCTAGCTCAGAACACTTCCCAAACCAATTATGCCACAACATAGAGCTGATGAACGTGACTGTGACACAGGAGAGAACCTGCCCCACCAGGACAACTCAGCATATGCCTCCCCATGTCCTCTAATTTGATTTTCTAGTTCAAGACACCTGTGCTGACAGACACATTTGTGCTTGAAGTGAAGGGGGTGGCTGCAAAAGGCAAGGAGCACTTTTTGGTACTCCCAGACAGAGCAGTGCCTGGGTGGAACTGTCCAGGTGCTCAATTCTGACCACCAGTTTCCATCAACGGCACTGTCCATGCAGACTGCTCCTGTTCAGTGAGATGACAGTCACCTGATGCAGTGTGGCTCAGAGCTGCTCACACACTCATCTTCACAGCCTGGCCTCACACTAGACCCATACAATCCATAATCCAGGATGTGTTATGGTATTGGATATGGTCCTGTTTGCAGAAACATCCTTCAGTATGAGTGTCTGAGATTTTGGGCTATGATACTTGCAGGAATCCTTCTAAGAAGGGTTTAAGCAAGTCTGACTCTACCCTGGTGGAAGAGGAGTTGAAACACAGGGTTCACAGTTGTCACTGACAGTCCCAGGTGGCCTGGGCTAAGTCCTGACCCACCAGCCAGGCAGCAAAAGGCATTTCTGGAACTTCTTCTAGGGAGCAAACACATCCCTCATGCTCTCTAACCTGCACCCATCCCACTGACAGGGACGCCAGCTCTCCTCATGCCTCAGTTAAATACTGAGGTACTGACATAAGATTTTCACAAATAGCAACTCAACCACTGCTGTAAGGAGTTGTGAGAACTTCAAGTTGCAGTCAGTTTAGATCAGAAGTAAGAGTTTAAGACTACTCTCTCAGGACAGGTTGGTACCTTTAGCAAAAGAAGAGAAACAACAAAATTAACCACCAAAGAACACATCTGCAGCATGGTGCACTGCTGTCTCCAAAGAAGACAGGATGCCAGGACCAACATCTCCACTCTGGGATGAAGAGCCCTGGAAAGCAGTGGCAAGCACACAACTCCTGCTGATTGTTTTTTTTTTTAAAAAGTCTTGGTAGGACAACTGCCAGCTGCTGGAGGGATCAGCAGCCTGACCCAGCTCCTCATTTTGCTGCACCAACAGGAAAGCATAAGATCAACCGCTGCCTAAAGGAGAAAGCAGCATCAAGCAAAGTGGCACAACAGAGGAGAAAAAATCCAAAAAAGCAGCTTTGTTTTCAGATTTGCCAGGCAGACCTGAAGAACAGCAACTGGATGAGACAATCAGAGTGAGGGAGGGGCAGGAGATGAAGGGGAGGAAGAGTAAGAAAGCCACCAGGCAGTTTTTCTGAAGTCAACAGACTGGGATTCCACATTCATCAGTGGACTCAAGCCTCCTCAGTTTGAAAGAATGATGGCACAGGGGCACGTTTGCACGTGGAGTGCATCCTATACAACACAAGGTGCTCAGGTGCCATGAAGACAAGAACATTTTAAGTAAGGACCTAATTGGCAGGATCAGCTCCATGAATGGGAGGCAGAGAAAAACTGCTCTGCTATCAGCATTGCCCACAAAGCACCAAGACTGAAGCTTCAGAAGCCTGGACAGCAGCATAGGGACTGATGGGCTCCCAAATACTTTCTCTCTCCCCAGAACCACTCAGGGTCTCCCTTTTTGGAGATTAACACAAAAATGTGACTCCTGTTTGGTAGTTCTGCCTTCCTGCTCCCCATGCTTTTTAAAGATAATATTTCTTGCTTAAAAAAACCCACTTGTGCTCCTTTCACATTCATTCTCTCCCCTTAAACCAAGCTGGTTCCTCACATGAGAAAGCTTCTGTAACCACTGCTCAGCTACACTTCATCTACTTTGGTACTGGACAGTAAATTTAATTCAGAGTGCCCATCATTATTTATTTGCTGTTTCAGATGCAGTAAAAATGCAAGTATAAAAAGTCTGACAGCTTCATTGTGCTGTGATCTGCTCTTCTGTATGTGACAAAATGTTGAACTTCAAATTTTATGTCTCAACTGTTTAAACTTCAAACACTTAGAGGATTCAGTATTGCATGAATTTAACTGGACAGAGGTAACTTCTTACTTTAAAGCACCTTTTTCAGCAGTTGGGCCAAGTTTCCCCCTGTCTCAATCCTACCACTGCAGAAACAGCAGCTCTTGATCACAGGCAAAGAGGCAGGGCATCTTTTTTTAGGAGCCCTTCACACAAGCAATTCCTTTCCAGGATGAGAAAGACATTATTTTAGGGTCACATAGGATTTCTCTTACTGCTTCCAGAGACCCACTTGTTCACTAAGCCAACAGCAGTGACATCCCTGACCTCCTCACCATTCTCATCTTACGGAGGTTGCAACACCTACTGCAGGCAGAAGAAGCCAATACAGGACTGTGAAAGAGCAATTTTGGTTCAGTCTGGCATCTCAGCCCAGCTCTTCTGCCAGTCCTGCAACCTCCCCTGATCTGTTACCATGCCTTGTGCATTTATTTATTTATGTGGCCAGCATCCTCCTCTTGCTGTTCTCTTCAGACACAATGCACCAAGCTTCTACTACGTCTGGTGATGCTGGTGATGGTGAGACTCAGCCACAAACTGAATACATTCTGGATAACAGCCACTAGGAACCCTTAGCAGACAAAGTGCTGGTTTTCCTACTGCATTTGAATACTGGGCAGGGTTCCCACTTACAGGCACATAAATACATTTTAGTACTTTTCACTACAGCAGCTCCGCAAAGTGAAGAGCAATAAAGAAAAGCAACACAAGGTTAATGAAGATGGATGCCTGAATCCACTTTTTCATTGTAACAGTGCAACAGAGCAAAACAGAACAGTAATCTCTTTCCAACTCTGAAATGTAGAAAGCAGAACCCACTTACTTGACAACAGTTTAGGAATCTGCTGCTGCCCACTCAGCAGTGGTCTGGCATAGGGGCTCCCATAAGATCCGAGGGGTACAGCATTAGCATACATCCCTGGCATCCCCCTTTCCCTGGGCATTGTATGGCTGGAACATGTAACAAGTGGAAAGGAAAAAGAAAAGGACAGTTTTTATACAAACTCTCTCTTACAGCAGAGCTGCCATCCAGCCCATCAAACACCCCAGCTCTCCTCATTGCCTCAGGAGAGAGGTGAAAACAGGAGGCAGCCACCTGCTCACATTCATGTAGAAAAAAGCAGCAATTTAATGAGACATCAGGAGTGAGTAACAACACCTCTACTTTTTTTTTTTTTTTTTTTTTTTTTAATAACAAAACATGGATAAATAGAAGATGGCTCACAAGTGTAGCACTGGAATAATTATGCGTGCCAACACATGAATGGAGGGAAGGGTGCTGCTTTTTCTTCCAGCTCCTCCAGAGCTTTAAGGTTAAGAACAAAATATTTTCTCTTCCTAAAGAGACACTTGTCTTCAGCTGCTCACAGTTTACTTTTATTTGTTAGTAATACAATGTCCTTCAAGACACTCTCATTTCTGGCTCTGATAAATGTATGGCATCTTGCCCTCCCCAGGAAGGAAAAACATTTCATTTAATCTGTAACACACAACCCCAGCTCATGCTCTCACTCTGCATTCAGAAGCATTCTTGTGCTACACTGCAGCACCTGAGAAAGTCAGCCTTTTGGAGGACTAATAAAAAATTGTGCCAATGTCTTGAAAAGTGACCAAACAGATTGCATGCTGCAATATGTTTCATAAAAAGGGTTTTAAACCTCCCTTTTTTAAAAGCATAAAAGACATTCCTCTCTTCTTAATAGTCCTACTTATCACTTGTGAGCAATACTCCCACTGTACCTTCCATACCTCCAACAATTAACTACCAAACAAGTATAAAAAAAGCGGGAAAGCTAGTTAGATATATTTAGAACCTACCCCCAAATCTAGAAGAAAGGCAGGCATTACTACAAAATTATAGTAATATACAGTTTTCATCAGTACTGAATTTAAATATCACATGTCAAAGTTTCCAACATGGGACACCAGCACCTAATATCTGACAGTTTATACCCATACCCACTTTGTTTCCTTTTTTAAAAAATTTTTTTAAAAAAACAACCAATAAATGAATACAGTCATCTCAGCAAGGCCATCAGCAACAATGCTGCCATTCTTACCCCAAAGTTCTAAATGCTGACTGGTCCAAGTGGACTGGTTTTCTGTCTCGGTTGAAGCCAAGCTGTGGTCTCCAAGGTCTGCCATCATTGTTGGTTTTTTCCCAGTCTCCTGGCTTCAAAACTGGAGCAGGTTTCCTTAACATTAAAAGTAGTTCCATAAATACTGATCAGAGCAAATACCAAAGTAATGAAAGAAAACTGAATTATTTTTAAAAACTGTCAACTGATACTTACTTTGCACCAGGTAAAACTGTCGCCTTGAAAACAAAGTCTTCATCAAACTGGGGATCTTTGAAAGAGATACTAGGAGGAAGTATTGGAGAGTTAGGTTTACCTTATAATTAAGACAAGCAAGATTAAAAAGCAATTGCTGCTTTATTAACTGCGATGTGCATAACAAAAAATATTTAAGAACCCCTGTATCAATAGCCAGTCCAAAAAGTTTAATGCCTAGAGAACAGTTAGTCCTACAGATGGTAATGAAAGTATCTTCTGCAGACCCTCGAGTACAAATCCTCCAGTCAAAGCACTATTGTGCTTGTTGAAGTTCAAAGGTTGCCCCAGCACAGACAGGAAGGATCTCAGCTTGCTGTGCAGCCTCCTCACAAGTGTACAAAGCTGACAAGTGGGATTTCCTGGGCTGGGGAGGTTTTATCCTGCAAGGCAGCTCTGCAGCTGCGTGGTAGTCCTGGGGAGGGACATACACCCATCTGCAGTGACATCTCACAGACTCTGCATTTTGAACTGTCCAGTATTGGACAGATTAAACAGTAATAGAGCGAAAAAGGGGCTCATCTGCTGGTACAATGTGTTAGAAAACAGTCTGGGTTTGCTCTAGGAAAATTTATCCACTCTAACAACTCCAGCCTCCTGGTGAAAATATCCAGGTCTCAGGCAGGTCCCACCTGGGATCTGTTTGAAGTACCAGCACCAGCCTGATTCCTGTTCTCTCACTGCCTACCACTTGATAGAGAAGAATGCTTGGGATGCCAAGAAAGAGAAAAGCAAACAACTAAGCAGAATAATCTCACCCTTCCAGCTGAAATACATCTGTGTTTCAACAGGGAAAATGAACGAGAGTTGACAGAAAGAGAAAAATGATCCCAGGGAAAATTCAGAGCAAAGTCACAAGAGCTGAAGAGCAGAACCATGACTGCTCATCCCATTTCAAAAGATAGGAAGAAAAAATCCTTGCAACAGAGAAATGGACAGAAGTGTGAAACCATTCAAACCTCCTGACAGTGGCAGATGGAGAGCCAAAAACTACCTTTAAGTCATCACTCAAAGTAACTAAATTCCCATTTCAGAACATCCTTCCTACAATGCCCTGACAAGCCACAACAGCATTTCTTACTGCCTGTAGCTCCTCTACCTGAAACAAGTTATGCTCCCTTGAAGGAAAAAATTATGCAGACAGATCACAAGTGATTTTCAAGGTCTCAAGTATCTCATGTGGCTCAAGAAGGTTATAGGCTCAGGTATTATATACCTATTATGCTGTGCCAAATTAAGGGAGGATGACATACAACACACTAAATTTACAGAAAATTGCTGCCAAGAGCAACAATAGTTAAAATCTTCTGTGACCACAAGGTTTACTCTTGGAGCCTCTGCATTGATTTTTATTCATTATGAAGTTTCTTATTATTCACCCAAAACCAGAAAATCGCATTCAGGTAACATTAGTATTACTCCTTTATTTCCTAAAGACATGAAGCTTATATTCTCAGGTACCTTCTGGAATTGCTAAAAATAAAAATAAATAAAAAGCCAAGAGGCAACAATCAAGAGCCGTAGGGCTTTCCATCAATACCCAATTCTGTCTCAGAGGTTTTGCTTTCATGAACGTTTGGTGTTCTTTAATTTACAAGGCTTGATCTGGACACCACTATGCACACTTTGCTGGATCACCCTAGATCTGGGTTGCAACATCACACCTTGGTTGCAGTTCTCACAGAAAATCAGAAATGTTTGAAGTAAAAGGTTCAGTTTTATTAAGAGATTGACTCTGCTGCAAATTCACCAGCACAAAACACCAGAATAAAATGAGTTTGGATTGCTGCATTTTGTACACCACTGCACTAGAATCCAGTTTACTCACCTGACTGCAGAATTTTGTGTAAGATCACGCAGCATAGGAACAGGAGACTCCACAGTCCTGGCAAAGAGAAAAACCTGTGTCAAAATCTCAGGTAACACACACATCTCTTGTCATGTTCTCCACTTTCAATGTTGCTACTGCTCTGGTTTCCCTTTCAACTATGCCTGCCACACATAAAGGGTTTTCAAAATTAGCCCTTCTTCCCCCAAAGCAAAACACTTCCATAAGCAAAGGAATTACTGAATCCTCATTTCTTTATGCCATAACTACTGTAGCCAATCTGTGTGGATCTCCTAGTGTCTAACAGTGGGTACACACTCTTCAGAAGACTCCCATTCTGCTATGCTCTGACTGGAGCAAGCCAAAAGGTTAAAGGGCGCAGGAGAAAAATCAGAGAGAGATACACATGCAGACACAAACCTGCTTCACTAGGAAGAAAAAAAAACAAACAACAAAACTTAGCAGCTGTTTTATTCAGTGCTTGAACTTTCCTTTCAAACTGAGATTTATTGACAGGCAGTTTTGCATCTTAACCCTTTCCTTCTTCCCTCCAGAAAACTTTACTCCCTCAATTCAAGCAGTCAAATAAGATGCTTCGTATCCACAAAGAAAAACTACTCCTCTCAATCAGAAACCAGATTTCTTTGTTCACCCAGCTGCACATACCTGCCAAACACAGAGATCACAAGCAGCACATGCGCTGTCTGAAGTTGATCCCAATCTTTTTAGCAAAGATTGATTTTGAAGTGGCAATATAAATAACTGCTCACCTTCACAGAATTCCTACCAAATTACTTCTCTAGGCAAAATGTTACCTATTTCTCACATTCCATCTAGGGAAGCCAATGCCAGAGGAGTTTTCTTTTCCTGCACTGCTTCTCCCTCAAGAACAGCTCTGACTTACTCATATTCTCCACAAGTCATGACAAGAACAGAAATGTATATTAGTCAGTGTGACCTAGGATACATTATCTGTCCAACAAATTGGGAGTGTTTGTGCATTTAATGCAAGTGAGTTACTGAACACCTGCCTATGCCTCTAAGCAAAGTTAGATAAATGAATCCATATCCTACAACGTGAAGATTACGCTGATAATTTCTCAAACTAAATGCACTATCTAGGAAACAAAAATTAGCATTTTTTGTATGTATAGCCTGTAACAGTCCTAAATTTAGTGTTACAGCCTAAATGGAAAATGGCAACATATATCCAACATATTTCTATCTGGATTTTTCTTTAATGCAATTAAGATTAAGATATAAAAACAGAGTTGGTTGGTTCCTTTTTTTTTTTAAACAGCATGCACTACTGGCAGCTACATCAGACTATTTAATTAGCATTCAATCAAAAGCAGAGGCCAAAACAGCATGACCTTACTGAATGAGGCCATGGATCACTACTACTTTTATTGTACAGGCCCTGTTTATATATAAAAGTTCAAACACGACTAAATACATTAAAAAAAATGTCTTCCACAAATCAAATTACAAACAAAAAACTCATCAGCAGTTAAACACACACATTAGATTTCTGATGCTGCTACAAAAGCCTGGTTCTGAAATAATAATAATTAAAAAAAGGATCATAGAATTAAAGTTTTACTTGTTTAGTTTTTTACATATGCTGCTGGTAATACACACCTGCTAGAAAACTACTGGAAAGCATGCTTAGCATCTCAACTCAAAGCACTGCTTTCTCAGGAGTTTTAAGTTTCTCTTTGTGGGCACAAAAATATTTGTATTTAAAAGCAGACAAACTGAGTCCTGCAGCATCAGCCCCTACCAAGACCTCAAACCATACCACCCAACTGCACCATTAGCCCATACCAACCACACTCACTGGTCTGGAAGAACGGCTTTCTCATTCAGTGTCAGCTTCCCCTGGATGCCATGGCACAGCTCTGGGGGTATATCTACTGCCTAGGGGAAAAATATATTTTTTTTCAGCTGAAGCACTTTCCCAGCCCTCCACTCTCACCATTTACACAACCCCTTCAGAACAAGTCCAACCTACCTCTGTGTTTTTGGTCTTGTACTGCTCTACAATGAAGTCACAAAGTGGATGGTGTTTGCCAACAAAGAGAACATCACCACCCAGGCTATTTCTCCTGCCTAGGAGAGACAAAGAGAGTGGGAGAGGAGTTCAGAGCAGAGAGGGAAGCAAGGAATACAGCAGACCAACACACTGTCTTGTTGACATCTTCACAAAAGGAAAGCTTCACTGTGATTTAGAAACCTGATCTGATTGAGGGTGTCCCTGCTTACTGCAGGGGGTTGGGCTAGATGACCTTTGGAGGCCTCTTCCAACCCAAATTATTCTGTGATTCTGTGATTTAGCAGAAAGCTCTGAACATCCCTTGGAAGGAGTGTCTCTGCCCAGAACAGGCCATCTCTGGGCAGGAGGGCAGTGGCCCACAGTAAAACAATGGGAATCTTGTGCTCAGTGGGAGGGATCTTGAATTTAGAACAGAGAGGCTCAAGACAGAGAGGCTGAAAAAACTCTATGCCTCCCAAGCAGTTTTACCCACAAGATCCAGATGTTATTTTTATACAGTGAAGAAAATAACATGTACATTTGCCTATTAAAGCTGAACATGAAGCTACATAGATAGTAACTGGACACAGCCAGCCCAGTGGTGAGAACAGCCAACACACCAAATACATTTTACCACCAACAATGACCTCAGAAAGAGTTTATTCTTTTGACTGCAACAGTCACCAAACAATCACTGTGACTGAATACTGGTAGGAAGGTTTTCGTACCATTAAGCTACCACTGAATTTTCAGGTTAAGTATTAAGCAGATGCACTGGAGAAAAAGAGAAACAGGTGACAGCTACAGAAATAAACCCACTGGGGATCATTCTAACTACCAGCACCTTCCATGGAGAAGAGGCTACAGCCTGCCATAATTCAAGCCAACAAAGCAGCTATTACATTTGCTCATTTAGGGTGGAATGGGGTAGTAACAAGCAAAATTGTAACATAATATCACAACTCTTACTTTCTTCAGGAGTGAGGTCAGGGTAGACTTCTTCCAGGGCAGCTCTAAGGCGCCGCTCATCAACAAAGGGCAATAACGCAACACCTACAAAACCAAAACATTTTTTTTTTCCACACTTGTTGGAAAACAAGCAAACAGGAAAAAAAAATTAACTGTTTTTATTAAAACAAATACTACTGTCCAGGAGCTGAAGGAAAGGGGATGATCCAAAACTTTACCTGAAGTGTAATTACACCAGAAGCAAGTAACAATACCAGTTTAGAATGAATAAAGTATTAAATATATCATAAATTTACCTGAATCAGAATTTTATTTAGCCTACTGTAAAATCACAAGGTGCAGAGCTGTACAGCCTGCTCTTGGCAACCTCACCAAGCAAGTTCCGCACAGTCCGTCCCTGCCTGAGAAGTATGAGGATAAAGTTAACACAGGGTGCCTAACTGCTTTATCAGACACAGCACCAGACCTCAGCCAAGTTCACATTTCAGCTGGAACATAACTACTTGTGAAAGGAAGCAGTGATAAGCCTGGCCTGGAAAACAAACTATTTATTTTCACCTTCACAACACATGGGTAGAATGACAACAAAACAGGAAATGTTCATAACCTAGGAGATTGCAACAAGGATCGATGCTGAGCTCTCAGAAGCATCACATCTCTAAAAGGATGAACTTCAAACATTTTATTAAGAGGACAAGGTATACTAGATGCTTTTCAGAGATGGCCCACACTTCCAGCTCAGAAGATCCTGCATTTTTCACAACTGCCTCTTAAGCGTGAGATCTCCAGCTGTTAATCCAGAACAAAGAGTTCATAATGCAATTAGGCATTAAATGAGTGAAAAGCAACCCTACAGGCTGCTGAAAGCAGTTGGGAGGTACTTAGTACATTGCTTCTTTAGACTGCAGATCAGATAACTGGACAAAAGAAGTGAGGAAAGTTGCCAGAATTTTAACAGGGTAAGAAAATTCTTCAAGTTACAGAGGGACAACACATCTCATCATTCCTAGGAATATTCTCTTTGATTCTGGAACACTGTCCCAACTAAGAAACTTGTGTGCCTCACTGTGGCTATTTCAAAACGTTGGTGAGCTGCCCTGAGAGGATTCCCAGAGCCCCTGATGCCAGCAGGAACCTTTGGAGATCATTTAGTCCACCCTCACCGCTCCAGCATGGTCAGGGGCTGCTCAGGTTGCACAAGACCATGGCCAGTTGAGTTGGGAATATCTCCAAAGATGGGCACTCCACAAACTCTCTGGGAAACTTGTTCCTGTGTCTGACCACCCCCAGAGTAAAAATGTGCTTTCTTACATTGGGATGGAATTTCACGTGTTGCATTTTGTGCCCAAGTAATTATTTATACCTATAATTGAGATGTTACACTACTGTCTGAATTGCACAGCCAGGCACAGAATTTGGCAGACCTTTAAAATTAATATTCTCTAAAGGAAGAAGCAGCTGCATTAAATACTGCAGCTGTTCCTTCATTCTTTGTGCACGTCCAAATATTTCTGTATTCCCCAAAGCATTTTTTGCAAGGTACTAATGAGCCACTGATTGAACAGAACAAGATCCATTAATTAAATGCAAAGGAGACAAAAGACAATTACACAGTAAGGCTGACAAAAATAGAAAAGTGATTAATCTAGTTCAGGACAAATTAACAAATCTAGAATGACTGCTGAAACTACTAATAATCATTGCCAATCTTAAATCAGTTACTGAATCATAATTGGTTCATCATACTAATTTCTTTTCAAGGATATACCTGCAGTAAAATACTTCCTCAGGCTAAGTAACACAAGTTACCTCTAGGACTTGATGCATCATCATCACACTAAGGTGACTTCCTATTTTCTTTTTCTTTTTACATAGATTCTTAAGATTAAGGTCAGTACATTCCAGCTCAAAAAATAAAAATTGAAATTTCACCTTGCCAAGCGTATTTCTTCCCATTTAAATCAATAGCAAAATCTTCAGGGTAGAAGTCAATTATGCTTGATTCCTGTGTTTCAGAAAATTGAAAAAAAAAATTCACTAGCACCAATTATGAAAC
Source organism: Phaethornis superciliosus (assembly GCA_023637945.1). NCBI lineage: Eukaryota > Metazoa > Chordata > Aves > Apodiformes > Trochilidae > Phaethornis > Phaethornis superciliosus. The sequence continues at coordinate 684,504 of JAJQWJ010000003.1, read as the reverse complement.
TGACTCAGATTGTCACATACTACTGCTGTACTTCCCAGAGGGAAAGCAAACACCAAGCCAAGGAGGATGGAAAAAATTTTGACCAAGAGAAACATCTTTTATTAAACACTATTTAAACAGGCAACATGGTAGGGCACTTCATTACTTAGTGGACTAAAACAAGAGATCGAGTAGGACAGAGTAATTCCACCTAACTGGGTTGAAGTATCTGCTTCCCAGCTAAGCTAAGCATAGTTTCTATAAGAAAAAAAAGCCACAATTTTAAAGTGTAAAAGTGCCAGGAATTATTTTTCCTCACTGAACATTTGAATATATCCTATTACTTCCTAAGGATCTTTGAAGAACCTCTACAACCTACCAAAACCACTTCCTCCTGTTCTCCAGTATTTTTCTGCCTGAGGTAAGAAGCAGCAAGTCATGCTCACAGAGCTGCAAGACACCACAACCTCACAGAGGGAACACAACAAGGATTTTTACCGGATCTGTCATGAGCTTCCTCCACGTTGGTGGCAGAAAATTTCCACTGGCAGCTGGAAATACTCCCATAAGTTGTTCAAGAGGCTTGAACTGTTGAAATATAACAAGCAGATGTAGGAGGCTTCTAAGGAGCTACGAGTTAAATCACAAGTCACTGAAGATGCCTTACCGGTTTGGAGCCTTTCTCAAAATCTGAGGGCATGTCTGCAATACCCTCAAAGTCAGAAGCAAAGGGAGCGTAGTGAAAAGGATAATACCAGTTCCAGGATGCACAGCCCTAGGAGAAACAAACAAAATCAGACAAAAGAGAAAATTTTAAAAAATTCATATAGCTCTGTCACTAAAGAGGACAAAATTCAGCCCAGCATTGAGCAGGAGAAAGAAAAGAAAGAGTCTGAAAGGTACTATGGACTTCAGGCTCTGCCCTGGCAGTGGAGTTCCCTCCAGTGCAGGGAGGCAGCCCAGGCAGCAGACAGACAGACAGACAGACTTCTCTGCCAAAGTACTCTGCCTAAGGGCTGGGTTTAAGTTGCTATGGGAGACAGGCAAGAATCTCAACCCCGGCTTCAGGGCACTGGAACACATCTGGTGCCTTCTTCCTGCCCCGTGAGGAAAAACACAGCGAGTGTACACATGAAGCCCAACAAAACCAAGCACAAAAACATCTTGCACAGAGTAGGAAATCACAGCCTGTCCACAGTTAACCAATCCCTGGAGCTAAGCTGAGAAGCCTGGAACAAATGGACCTGTTTCCCACTTGTGCAGAGTGGCTACCACATCTCCAACTGGGAAACACAGACAGTGACACTGAGGGGCGATTTCCACCTCCTCTGCAGCCCTGTGCAGGGCAGAATGCTGCCAGGGTTGTTTTTCCAGTTATCCAGAGGAACAGAAGCACTGCTCCTCCGGCAGCACACAGCTTTCACTACTGGTTTTTAAGGTAAAACACATAAATCCCGCTAATTTAGGATGGTGGGGGACCAGAGAACCCTGATAGGGTCTGCTCCACAAGGCACAGAAAGCAAGCAGTGCTTGCTGCAGGATGGGATGAGCTCTGGGATGAGCTCTGTCTCTTCTATTGAGTACAAGCGCCAATACACACTTTGAGTAACATTTTGCTTTTCCCCTCTTATTCTTCTGCCTTGAGCATAGGGAAATATAAAGTGCATTCACTTGAAAGAGGCAAAATAAACCTCAAAAAGGAGAAAATAAAGTAAACTCAAAGCACATCAGAACACAATGCACTCTGCAAAGGAAACATTCCTGCAGAAGGTCTAAGTCAAGCTTCCACCTCTTCAGCGATTTTCTTAGCAGTACCACTTGAAACAAAAGCCTACTATTTTGACTCCTAATTCTGAACAAGTAAATGTCAATGAGGCTCCTCCAGCAGTATTTTTGGTATAAACTTACAGAGACTATAATTATTAGATGCAATTCTTCAGATGGTTTCATTTTGCTTCAAAAGCCAGGTGGACTGACCTCTTTCTTACCTATTTTTCTTTCTTTTTTTTTTTTTTTTTCCCTTTTCCTTTTTTTTTTCCCTCACCAGACAGATGTTCCCATATTCTGCATTATTAGTTTTTTATTAGAACAGAAAAGCATGCAATGTATTCTGTCAAAAGTCTTCTGGACAATGAGCAGTGCTTATTGGAAGTCATTCTCATTGTAAAAATTAACAAACGAAACCCCTCAAACAAACCTATTTAGAGACTCCTCCAGTCCAACAGGTCCCTAATCTAACTTCCACATAAGCAGAAGGTGGGCTGACTGCTGCTCTGTACCCACACAACAGTGTGTCCCTGTAGCAGGTGACAGTATCTTGCCCACACACAGTTCTGCAATGCATGGTACCAAGAGCAGCATCTGCAAGTATTTAATTGCTACACTATTTTAAGTCTGCAATGCAATTTTTCTAAGGTCTATAAAGAGATTTAGGATCTTTTTGAGTAATGTGAACATGAACCAAACCAGCAAAAACAAAGCCTTAGCATTTGTGTGCTTTCCTCCAGTCTTCCTTTGCAAGACTTCTAAGCCAGAAGGTACTTTCTGTACAGTAACCTTTCCTTGAGGACATTGGCACTTCTCAGTTTTCTTGAGAGCACTAAGGTCTTGCCTGAAGTAAGATGCTGTCAACCTCACCAATTTATTTTCTTTGCAGCTGTAATCATGTATCACTGCTACCTGCATCAGTCACTTCAGCCTGAACAGCTACAGACTCAGCAGGACAAGAACTCACCTCCACACATCTCAACACCACACTCGTTTTACAAACTAGACTGGATTCCAGCTCCAGCACATTTACAGCCAGAGATCTCCTAAGCTGAATTTTACTATCTTTAAGCCCTTCATTTTTCCTAAGATCCAGACCTCCTTTTGCAGTAGTTTGGTACTACAGCATCACTGCAGGTCACACTGACACCTCTCCAGCCAGCAGACACCTACAGTGATTCTGAAGATTGATCTACATACTCTGGAGACACGTGGGCACATAATGAGTTCTGGGAAAGTATCTTGCCACCATTATCAGGAACCCACCTGTGCTCAGGATCATGGCAACTTCCAACTAAAAAGGTTTGCAGGAGATGGTTATCCTTTGTTAAAGGAGCTACCCAAGGATGCAGAGAGCTCAGCTCTGCTGCAGACCAGATGCAACAGACTTGCAAATCTTCCACTCTATCATTTTCATCCACCATAACATGCAAGCTGGTGCCCAAACTCAGCTGAATTAACAGAGTGGAAGGGAAGAAACTCCCTTTTTGTACAAGGGGGGCAGGAGGGAGGGCAGGTACACATTAAAATAAACTGTCTCCAAGACTGCATTTTTTTGCAGGTGTTTGCCCTTCTTGCTCTCTGCATTGGACAGGTATGAGCCACCCATGAAAAACATGCAGTTTTATCACTGTGGCACAGCCCTGCAGAGCCAGATCCACCTCATCAGCTCCAGCATATTCTGCTCCCAGGTCACACACAAAATGTAACTTACTTTGTCTTCAGGGCACGAAGCCAGTTATTAACCATCAGTGCAACAAACCCCAATATGTCTAACTAATCTCTTGCCAATCTGACATCTCAATTATCAAAAGATTTAAAGTCAGATACAGATTGCTTAAATCACAACATACTTCATAGAGCATCATTACAATCTACGGAAGGAGACTGACAACTCTGTTCCTTTCAAATTCCTGATGGCATTTCAGAGGCTTTGTCCTTTGTTCACTCATTTAGTCATCTGCAATTTCACTATGCATGGCTATGTGTTGCAAAGGAAAAATATGAACCAGTCCTTAATAAACTAATAAGTACTGTTACTTCACGTGAGGAACAACAACTCCATTCATATCTTGAGTGTTAAAGAGAGTGGGCACTCACTTATTTTATAGATTAGAACAAAAAGCAGTGCTTTTCAGAAATGAGCAGTGGATAATTACTTCCTGAAAAAAAAACCCAAACAACAAAATCAGGTGCAGACCAAAAAGAAAACAGACATTTCAGAGAAAAAAAACATTAAGTACCTGATAATAATACCTGAGAACCCAGCAAAGCCCTTCCACGTAGGACTGCACAACTTTACGACGGAATTTCTCATCGGATGCATCCACATCAAATTTGTTTTTGTAGTAGCGCTGCTTCCAACCAGTTTCCCATAACCTGCACAGCAAACACAAGAAGATGTCAATCCATGTTCATATGTGCACACTTACCTATCTGAATTAGAATATAAGTCAGAGTCACTTGCTAGTTTGATTCTTGTTTTCATACAGTTTGAACAAAAGCACAAAACCTCATACTCAACATCAGGAGAATAAAACGTGACAGCTGGCATTATAGGAAATCCAACTGAAATTCTGAAGCTACCATCCTGATAAACACACCTTTGAGGTACTTGTTAGGAGCAGGGTAAATTGTCAAACACATGCCTGCTGCTGTCAGGATTTTTCAGAACAGCCTCATTCCCAGTCTGCCATTTCACCTTTCTTATCAGGAATCTACTAACAAAAATGCTATTTTAACTTCGTTCTTTGTTTCTTCCAACCACCAGAAAAAGTACAGACTCTTCCCATTCTTTATTTTGTGTAACCTACCCTAGGTCAAAATCTTCACATTACTGCAATATCTTCTCACATCAAGTTCATCCCTCTATTCTTAATGCCCTCTCAAGCAGAGAAGTTACATATAGGTTCTCTGTTACTCCAAAACAAAAGTAAGCAAATAATAAGCATCCGCTTGATTTATATATTTCATTGCTGTTTGGACAAGCTATGATTTCCAGCAGAACTATCTGCACCTCAGGAATCACTCACGTGCTGACTCAAAGTCCCCTTTTACACAGGGATTTCAATCTTTCATGCCAGGTGGGTACTGGAGCCAAAAGCAGTCAGACACCACTGCTCCTTCCTTCACACAGCTCCCCCTCATGTCTGGCCTCGGGTGGGGCAGGGGAAAACATCCACTACCTCTTCTTTGACAGTCAAGAATCTGTATATTCCTCAGCTCTCCTGTATATTGTTAAAAATAAGTTGTGCAAGGAGCTATGAACATGGAGATCAATCTCCCAGTTGTTAGTCCTAACAGACACCTATCTGAATTTCCCCTATGTCATCCTGGGGGAAATTCCACTTCAGTTCAGATCCTGCCATCTAAAAAGTGATAGAAAAATTAGGCTCTACTAAACATGTGGTTCAATTATATAATGGTTGAGAAGTGGCCTCCATCACCTTCCTGGGTAGTTTTGGTGGGGGCTTTTTCGTTTGTTTTGGGGTCTATTTTGTTGTTGCTTTTTGTTCCTTTGCTTACATTTTAAATTTAAGCTCATTATTTAACCACAGTGCATGCATTTTACACACAGGTATCTCAAAGTTTACATGAATTCTGGTACAGAGGCAAGGTAAAGAAAGTAAGAGAGCTGATTTAGGAAGTGGCTTAATCAGATAATACCTTAATAATGATTAAAAAACACAAAACCCAAAAATACCCCTAAAACCATCTTATTCTCAGCAATTGAAAACTTGGCATTGACTATCACATCTAGAAACTATCATACAAGATCCCTTTCCAGAAAGGCCATGGCCAGTTTAAATTACATACAGAATCTGAAGCACACTGGTAACCCATGAGGCCAGCTCAGACTTACACTTGCCAGAGATCCAAAAGCAATAAATGTAGCTTATAAAGCCTTGAAGACTGAGCAAAGATCAATTTATGCCTTTTTTACATAATTCATATCCTTCTGGTTTTGCAAAAAGGATCTTCTCTTGCTTCTGTTTCAAGTTGATTGCCCAATACAGAGATGCTTTTGAAAATGTGACCTGATCAGGTTCAGAGACAATACAAACTGACAAGGAGGTGGAGAAACCAAGAGATGTTTTCACCAGTTCAAGAAAGCCAAGTTAGCAAGGACAGATCTACTTGTGATGAAGTCTTGAAAGACAGAGTCAAGAACATCTTCAGACTACGAGCACCTGACCTGAGGAGCTCCCCAGCAGCTCAACACTTGAAGAAATTTAAAAAATATTCTCCATAAGATAACAAAACCCAATCTGCTAGCTGACTAGAACTATACTGTTTTAGTTTTAGAGTCATTCTAAATACAAACTATGTTTTTACAAACAACTTCCTTGTATCTAGGACATTTATGCAGTTGTTTTTATTTACAATGAGAAGCACAAAATTATTTTCCAGTCAGAAGAGGATCTGAATAAATACTTCAAGCTATAAAAGATCTTAAATAACTGTGAAAAAGGTAGCATATCCTTTTGCTTGACAATATACCAACCCTGTCAATACTGTTGCTACTTGTTAACCACCAAGGCTCATTCACACTAGTTGCTATAAGACTATTAAAACTTCTTTTAGAATCTCTGATAAAACCAAAATGGAAAGAACATTTTATCCTGATTTTGGATAATAATTCTGCTTGCTTGATTAAAAAACTGAAAAATCAGTCCATTCAGATGTGCACTAACAGGAAAGAAAATAAAAGTGAGAGTCAGAATAGCTGATATTAGAAGATCCTCTGGGCTAGATGTCACAAATACATCCCAACAGCAGTGCTGGACACCAGTGATCAGTATTTCTCAATGAAGCAGCCCTTATTATTTTCCTGTGTTCACATATGTCTTTTGACTCCATTGAAAGCAAAAACCTTCTGGTTGCATTTATCAGAGCAGAACTTTTAAGAAGAAAATTCTAAGGGCCTTCACCTTCAGCTGTTAACTCAACTGTCAGTTAATTCTCATAAACATTCCCATCCCCTAATCACCTAAGGATCAGCCCTCCTAAGACATCCCAAGACACAGACAAAATGGGGGCTACTACAAATCAAAGGTGAAGAAAAACATATTGTGATAGGCAAGATAAATATTGTGGCACACATGAAGGTACCTGAATTTTATGGCTTAAACAGCTAAAAAATTCAACTGCAAAACAGCAGCATTCAGCTCACATCATCACAGCTGCACAGGGAATGTCTTGCCCATCTAGTGCTTGGTCTCAAAGGGAGCAGAGGCTTGGAGAATGAAAACCTGCACGCATACTAATCTGGATACTTAGATTTAACAGCTATAGCTTACACATCTCACTGGAATTTACTGAATATTCTAACCCTCCACATTAATTACCGGTGGATAAAAAGATCATAGAAAAGCATCTGAAGGCACTGCTGCTCTAAGCTAAATGGCATTAATTAGACTGCATCTATTTCAGCAATTTGCTAACAAAGTGCTACAAAAAATGGCTTCACCTGATATTATCCTCTGGCTCAGGTTCACTGTCACTGTCTTCAGGTTTTCGCTTAATTCCTCCTGCCAGGGATGGGCTTCCATCAGAGTTGAAGCTGGTATTTGGAGATGAAGTTGTCTAGGGTCAGAATTATTAGATAAATAGGGGAGGGAGAAAGGATTTATTAGGCATTCTGAATTCAAGAAATGAACAGCTTTGTGATAATCACATGCATTATTTCTAGTTCCCCAGAAACTCAAAGCAAAACTACACAATCCTTTAAAATGGTATTAAGAGATCCATCTCAGGTACTCAGTTTGTAACTACGTAACAAGCAGTACCACACCAAACATTAAAACACAGAAAACAATCTTATTTAAGCAGCCTTGCCAAAAATGGTTATTAAAAGCCACTTCCTTGAAAAATTTGCATTTCAAGGCAGCTTGACGGGGTAGAGAAAAAGATGTCCAGAATATCACAGGATGAGATTATTTCCCCTTGTATGGGTAAATACCTTTGGACAGCTACTTACAGAATTCTGTCTGTCGTGCATTCTCATCTCAAAGGCAGCTTGTCTGGGGTTACTGATTGCCTGAGGACTAGATCGATTTCCCAGAGCTTGAGGAGAAAACTGCCCACCAGGAATAAAAGAAGGGTGATCCCTCTGAAAGATAAATATATACAAGTACACTGAAAAAGTTGTGCAATCTTGTCAGAAGTGTGACACTGGTCTCCCAATTTTCAGATCATATTATATAAACCAAGCATAATTCACTTACTCAGTTCAGCTTACATTAGTTATGTTTAACAGTCTTAACCAGACCCAACATGTACAAGTGAGACTCTTCTATTCCTATAATTTATTAAGCTATGTTTTAAAATGAAACAAAACCAAAACCAAACAAACCCTGCATTTTGTGCCCATGTTCATTCTATGTGGACTGAAAGGCAGTCTGGGGGCAACTGAGACTTCACTTCTTCCTGGGAAGAAGGCATTCTTTGTAAGCAAAGTGAATAACCCATTCCACTCTAATAGGAACAGTCAGAATGTACATAAATAAACATAAGATCTACAGAGTACTTAGACTGGGGATATCCTGTGCCTTGTACGTTTTGGAAGCTATACTCACCTGAATGTCCTAAGCAAGACCAAAGCTATGTTGGAATTAAAACACAAAAGCTCACTTTTAAAATAGCAAAACATTTTGTGAATAGAAGACAACTCACCACCATTACAGTAACAATTTTAAAGAACAGAAAGGGTAAATACATTCCAACAACATCTAACACTTCTCTTTTACATTTGGGAGATATTTGTCAATGAATCCTAATAAGGAAATCCATTTAAGGCAGTCTGGTATATGGATTTAAACCTCAACCCTTCTGCTAAAATCCACTGGCCTCAGCAATACAGTTTCTAAGACTGTGCCAATGCATGGAAGAGCAGTTCCTGCCCAATCACCATGCTGAAGCATCACTAAATAATCATGGAAGAGCAGATTTGTGTTGACTTGAAGTAACACAACATACAGCTATCAACCAATGCATTCAACACTCTTCCTTCCAAGAAACCTTTAATATGCAACTCCTTCTTTCAAAGCCCTGGTCTAAAAAAGCCATGACCCCCCTTTACAATGGTTTACACACAGGCCAGGAAACACCACGACTACAGCTGCAGTTTCTACCAACACATCTGCTGAAAGCTATAGCATACAGTCCAATTCTTGCCAGTTTTTGCATTGTGAAATAAATTAATTTACCTTCATTCTTTTTCTTTTTTCTTTTTGTCGCCTTTTAAAGTTATCCTAAGTAGAGAATAAAGAGAAATAGTTAGTCAAGCATAAAGATTTCTTGGAAAAAAATTTTCATCATGATTTTCTAGTGACCAGAAGGTCACAAGGTTTTTACATAATGTTCTCAGTAAGACATAAGTCAATTCTTGTGTCTCTAAATCCAAAGAAAAAAGGATACAATTTTCTACCCTACCCTGAAAACCTACGGGGAAAAAAAGTAGCTGTGTATTCAAAGCCCCACAAATTTCAGTAATGGCTTGTACCATCTACTAAGTCAAGCTACAGCCTTATTTCAATGTGACAGCAGTGTCAAAAGACACAAGTTCCATGCCTGCACTACAACAGCTACAAAAAAAGACCACGAAATCCTAGAAACAGGAAAAAAAGAGGCTCAAGGGAAGATATTCCTTAACCGTGGGCCATGGAAGCTGCAAACTTGCACATCAAATTGCCACTTTCAATTTGAGAGGTGCAAACTGGGGAATTCATAAACAAAACATTTTGATAGCACTGTCACAGGATTTTTTTAAACTGGAAAGTAAATGCAATTCTGCTCTCCCATTCACAAGGCATTTTATCCCCTGTACTTAACAAATAATATGGAATATTTCTGCAATAAGCTGCACAATCTGCAGAGACAGACTGAGAGAGCAACCATTTATGGACACATTTCAAATGAGCACCACAGTAAGAAGTAATGCATGTGACTAAAACCAGACTCCAGGAGTGCAACAAAAAAATTACATCATCATCTTTTCTCTTTTTGAAAATACTGTCTTCAACTTCTCCAACAGCTAACATGATCATCTGGACCCGCTGCAGGTTGACAAAACCACTTTCTGTGAGGTACCCCTGCAAATTTGAAAAAAAAATAGTTGGAAAACAAGCCTTGTTTTGTAGCAAACACCCAGATATTCTTAAAGAGAAAGGAAAAAAAATTACCCCAGTTTTGTGCACCACGTTTTTGTAAATGTTAACCAAACGATCAATTGCTCCTTCCCTGAAAACAAACAAATGCAAGCATGAGATTATCATTTCAAACCACAGTAGGTATATTTGCAGGAAAAGAAAATTTATCTCCTCATCTACCTGATCTCCAGAGATGGCAGATGAGGAAGAAAGTCATTTCCCACAAAGAAACACATGAAGACCCAGTCATCGACACTTCTTTCAAAATCAAAGGTGAAAGGCAAACTGGCCATGGTGAGTTCTCTTTCCAAATACTGCAACACACACAAAAGAAAAAGAACTCTAGAACTAAACACCATGTGCAGAGTTTAAAAACATTACTTATATAAAGCAGGTACAGTAACTGCTTGAGCCTACCTCTCGCAGAACACACAATCGGATGAAGATAAATTCTTGTTCAGCCATAGGAAGACTGTCTGCAAACTGATCATGCTGAAAAGATAAGAGGAAGAGCTGCGCTACATCCAGGCTCACCTGAAGGTTCCTTCAGCTCAAATTTAAAGGTTTACTTTGGTAGCAGGCAAGAGGTACCCCACCAGTTTCACAAGTCCTTATGCCAAGCATGTCTTTTGCCACTTTGCATGTTTCAGCCAAAACCAACAGCAAGAACAATTTAAGGATCTCATTAAAGCATGAATTAGCTTATAGAGAAAAAGAATTTCTAGAAATAGCAAAATTCTTACCTTGCCTTGTTTTTCTCTGGGCAAACCTTGGCAATCCTTAACCTCATGGCCCATCTGGTTACAAAGACTACATGGCTTGGGTTTATTTGGTTTAAACTCTTCCCTAATTATAGTGAAGTTTGGTTCATGTGTGGCTAATCCAAGCATAATCAGATCAGCTACCAATCAAAAGAGAAGAATGAAATATGATGAAAGATGAACATTAGCAAGTTGTTTGGTTTTGTTTTTTTTTTTTTTAGTAACAATTTAAAAGCCTGTTCTACCTCCAGTGAGTAGGAACACATTGCTGTGCTTCCACCCCAGCCTATCCCAGCACTACAACCAAGTGAGTTAGCCCTTCAGCAACAGGGCTACATCTCTCCCCATCTTACGCTGAGCTTTCAAAAAACAACAATTACAGCAGATCTTTTACACAAACACAAGCAAAAGCCTAAAAGCTGCAGCCAAACTCCATCACAGAGCACTTAAGAGACAAAACAGCTTATTAAGAGATATTGTTAGCCAAAGAGAACTCACCATCAGCCCCACAGAGACAATGATGAGTGTTTGGGTCATGGTTTGGTTGAGCTACACAAAAGAAAATTACATTTAGTGAACCAAAGTTATGTAAAACAGATTATTGCTGACCATGCCTTAACTAAAAACATTGAAGTTTATTTGAATTTTACCTCTTTGTCTTCTAATATAATCCATGATTTTATGTTCACCTTCCCCAGGAGCACTAGCATCAGACAAAATAACCTGCAAAACATTTAAATTATGTAAACAATTGATGCCATCACGGTAAAAAACACCAACTTGCATAGTTCACATCCTCAGTCTGACTTAAAAGTACTAGAAATTCTAACTTGTAGCTTTATCTAAAATATGATTCAAAATTAAACTACTTAAGAGTTTGGCACCAATGAACACATCTTCATTCCCCTCTGCTAATCTAGGATGAGGCTGACTTTGATTCAAATACCACTGAAATCATCATGTCATTAACCAACATATTTGAAGTTTCCTAATAAATCAAAATACACACTAGAGAACTCACAGATAAAGCCAACAGATGCCCAGCTTCCCTTTAGATGTCCTAAACTCGTGGATACACTGATACATTATCACATTACACACTTCCTTACACTGATGTCCAGACGAGCATTAGTGTCTATGAAACTCCTGTCTGGTGGAGGGAATTAAGCAGAGTCAACTGCCCTCTAATTAGACCACTTTAGCAGCCAACTTATGGAAAATAAAACAGACAGCTGCATCTGAGAAGACTGACTGCTCTGCCCTCCTGCACAGAGCAAACACAGGGCTGTCAGAAACAACACTCAGTGGGGGAGGAGTGGCTGAGGAACAGGAGAAGAGAATTTCAAAGTACAGAAAGACAAGAGAGTAAATATTATTTTTGTTGCCTGTCATCTGTTGTATCCCTCATTAGAATAACAGAGAAAACGCAGCCTACCTGGAGGTAACAAATGAGAAAAAAAGAAGAAAGGGAGAAAGGAATACATATAGAATGTATCTTGACTCCTTCCCCCCCACCCCAGAAGAAGAAGAAGTATTCCTAAAACCCTGTCTCCCATTACATCAGATTGTGGCTTCTATCCAATTTTCTCATTGCTCTCAAATGAAATCAAAACAAATGGTGCTGATAGATTGTGTTATTAGGATGAAATGTGTCCCTGCAGCCCCAGCAGAACGTGCAAGTTGTTCTGTTATTAATAACAGCACAGTGCCAGAAGATGAGACAAATCTGGTAAATTTATACTCTTCTATCATATCCCAGCCCAGTCTAATAGATCACCTTAATTTTCCCTAAGTATGACACTGTGCAACTTACTGTCAAATTTTTCCACCCTGGGTCACTGTTCAAGCGGTCAGCAATGTAATAGCGGAGACATTTAGCAAGATTGTCCATAAACTCAGTTCCCTAAAAAGTGATGGAAGAAAATAAATTAAACCTTCATTCAGGCACTGGCAATTGCTGGTTAAAGTGGAAGATGACTTACCGGGGTAATACAGTTGCTGTCAAATCTCTCTTTCACTTCTTCTGGAGGAAGAATGCCACCTAGAGCAATAAAAACATTTAACAGAAGTAAATCAATATGGAACATTAAAAACATTTTGCATGACAAAACCCCAGGTGGTCCCCTGATAACAATTAACACTTATCAAAAATTAGTTTGTTTAAAAAAACCAAACCACCAAACATAACAAAACTAAATCAGCTCTTACCATTACCTCCATCTTAAAACAAGCTGTTAGTATATTTACAAACATTGTTACTTCAGAAAAGTGATTTCACAGCCTGGTCTGTCAAAAGACTGTGAAAAAGAGCTCAAAGAAACTAAGCTTGCTAAAGGAGATAAAACATTAGGAAATAATTATTTTCTTACATATTCTCCCCTATGTTTCCACTATCTATTCACTTGGGCTCACAAACAGGGTTACATCAACTTCTCTCATCTCTGAGCTTCACAAAGGGTCTTCGTAGTCTAGAAATGCTACAGGAAGAAATGTTAAAGTCTTGGTCCTTCCTTTTTAATCTCTAACCAGGTCACACAATGCCCACTCATTTGGGCTCCACCACTCATCCCTCCTACACAGTCACCCATGTTAACTGCTCCAGCTACACACACTCTTTCCACTCCACTCATGCCACTGCCACACTGACTTTATTTCCTCACTGAATTCAGTTCCTCATATCAGGTAACTACCCTTGCTCACAGCCCATTATTCCTGTGCAGTGCTACTTTCATTTGCCCCCTGCTTTTAAGCCTCAGCTCTTCTTCCATCAAGCCTGACAAATCTGTGCTGCCTTCCAGAAGAGTTTTGGTTTGTTTCCCACTACTGCATTTGTTCATGCTCTTCTGCTCAATTTTTTTCTGAAAGAATTAAGAGTACTCAACACAAATCCATTTCAGGCAAGAGACAGAAGAAGAGAAAAAAGTGACATTTTGTTTTTTCTTAGTTCTTAACTTGAGAAATTAGATCCATCCTTCTGTAGGCTTCCTATGCCCTTCTCCCAGTCCTGCACAGATCAATTCCCACTGAGAGAGATGCCCCTTTTCTAATCCCTACTGAAGCACTCCAAACAAACAAGGTGATCCCCACTTGAAAAACCTCAGGTACAGCCACAGTTCTACCTTTTGCCAGAATTTCTTGTCTTATTTTTTGCTTCTCTTCAGCAGCTTCCATGCCTTCCTTTGATGCTCTGAATCTCCTGGATCGCTGTTGATTCATTTTTGCACGTGGAGCCTGAAAAAGGAAAGATAACCCATGGTTCAGGTACTGCACCTGGACAGTTGTTCCCTTTCTGCACAAGCCTTGTGAAATTGGACACCCTGGGATTATACAGCCATTTACCAAGACATCAGTGTAAACAGGAACTGGAACAGGGATTTCTCTTCTCCCTCCCCTCACCACTGGCTCTCACATGGCAGCACTGGGAGCTTTTGGACACGTTTTTGAAGAGGTTTCTGAAACCCCTCCACAAGGTCAGTCAGCAGCATCTACCCCCACCTCACAAACCCACAGTGCTCAAGGATTCAAAGTTTCCCTTGCAAAACATGAAACTGACAGTGAGACATCCCTGAGAAGCATGACTTATTACATATCCTTTCTCCACCAAGAACCTCCTACAATTGTACTCATAGCTTTTTTGAAAGTGAAGAGTGTGCACAGCCTGTGAAATACTCTGCAGCACAGCTCAGTCACTGCCCATTTTAAGTGCATCTGCTTAAACAGTTCTCTGGTCTTTGCCAGTTTGTAGCATAAATTATTACTAAAGCCACAGAACAGAGGAACAGAAGCAGTTCCTGAGTGTTAAAAATCTTATGGAAGTTTCCTGCTTTTCAGAAGCTAAGTTCAGACTGCAGCAAGCTACATTAGGCAGCTCATATACCCCCATGGACAACAAAACAAATAAATTACCCTCACCAAAATGAAATTAGCAGTTTATTTTACAGATTTAGATTTTAGATTTTCATTGTAGAAAATTATTTCCCACAGGCTTTTATGAGAAGAGAGGGCACATGCCCTGATTGCACAAACAGGAATGAAATCCACAAGTACTTACTACTCCATCTATAGCCATGTAAAGAAGTCTCCTTGGTCTGACAATGTTGAAGATCCTGTCAATATACTCAAAAATCGCAACCATCATCTCATCTTCATTTTTGGGTGCAGGCCTAAAACACAGAGCATCCAATGTAACATCTGAAATACTATTGATAAACCTGATTTGTAAAGAGTCAAAAAACTGCCTTACTTGTCTTCTGGGTGTGTACAAGGGTGAATTATACCATTCATATCCAAATACAGGTTATCAAACTCCACCTCATTAGGGTTTGGTTTGCTTGTATCAATTGGAGCCTTGACACCATTGCACTCTTTGGCCTGTGAATGTACCAAAACAAATATTCCAGTACTTGATTAGCAAAGTGTCCCTGATAACCAACAGAGGCATTAGCATACAGAATCATAAAAGTGTGGATCAAAGACAAGCTAACTGCACAATTACCTGGAGATGCATGCTTACACCCTTAAAATAGCACTTTTTTTTTTAAAAAAAAAACAACATTTATGAACTAGCACAAGAAGAAGATATGATGATGAGTTACAGCAGAGTTGTTTCATTTCTGTCAATCACAACCTATTAAAACCAAGCAGTTTCCATACCCCACATTACTGAAGAAGGGAACTCCTACTGCCAGGACCACACTGCCTGCCTTAAAGTTTAGCAGAGGGACTTCAAAGTTTAGAATGTTATGCTATAATTTAACATAACCTAAAAGGATCAAAATCTTACTACTTTGAACTTGTAGTTCCCCACATGGACACATCCAAACAAACTCACAGCTCTGCCTTTTCTCCCAGGAATCCAACATTGAGGCCCCCCACACAGCTGGGGTGTCAGGGCAGTGAATGTGCTCCACCTATGGCTGATGAGATCCTGGAGCTCAGATGGGGACAGAAGCAGCTCCCTAAAGTACACCAGCACATCCTGCTGGGCAAAGGATGATGAGCTTAACTAGGAGGATGACTTTTGCCTGATTCCTTTATACAAAGAGAGGAGATCCTTTTGAGTCCCACCCACCAAATCCCCACTTTAGGCATGTATGTCTTACTTTTCCTCATGGCTACCAAAATAAATCAACTTTCAACTCTAATGCCTCACTCCTGTGCCAGTGCTTCTCCCACTGCCAGCCTGCTGCCTAATGCACAGATGGTCAACTCAGTGCCAGCTTACACTCACCCTAAAACACCTATAGCCATTTATATTCCTGTACTACTGACACCAGCAAGACTCACAGTGACTGTGAGCAACTCAGCACTCTCCCCTTCAAAGCCAAACGTGGAAACCACTGAAC
Source organism: Phaethornis superciliosus (assembly GCA_023637945.1). Classification (NCBI taxonomy): domain Eukaryota; kingdom Metazoa; phylum Chordata; class Aves; order Apodiformes; family Trochilidae; genus Phaethornis; species Phaethornis superciliosus. The sequence goes on along the minus strand of JAJQWJ010000003.1, from coordinate 668,502 downwards.
TACACACCCACAGCATCAGTGATGGAAGAAACATGAGCTGATCAAGAATGATTCCCTGAAAAAATTATGCCTGGAAAAGGTTGTAAAATACCACAAAGTTGGAATGAAGCACACTCTCAATCAGCTTGGCATAAAGAGAAATCAAACCCCCCTAATGTCATGATGTTAGGTGAAACAGTCACAGGATTGCACGAGACAAGAGGGAAAAAGGTGACACTGCTGATTCTCTCACACAGAACTTACTGGCAGATGATGGACAAACACCAAGTGGTCCCTCTGAAATTCTATTTGCAAACTTGCTGTCCAGTACCCATTAACTGAGTTTCCCACATCTCTAACACAGAGCTCAAACTATCAAACTCTATCAGACTGTACCATCAACTTTCCTACCCTTCTCACCAGAGCAGCAGCAGAAACAGAGGAACTTATCCCACTCTTACAAGGCAGAAATGAAGACCTCTAAAGCAAAATAAGTCTTTATTCAGGTTCACATCAGATAAGGGGAGGAGAAGCTTGCTTTGTGTTCTACTTGATCTCTTATCAAACCTCTTGCCAGAGTGAACTCTGACTCAGAAGATATCAAAGGCTTACAACCATGTGATATGGAAAATACAATTGTCTCCCATCACAGATCTTATTTCCAGTCTTGAAGGTAAAGCAAAATAAGTATGATCTCTTTTAGATGGCTTCGAAACCCATTCAGTTTTCATCTGCATATGCTATGTCAGCAACTTTACCATTACATCCTCACAAACCTATCAGATTTTTAATGTAACAGCCTTGTAAAAGGTTTAAGTATCTGGGAGTGATATCTCTTGTGATATAACTAGACTGTTCACTTTTAATCTATGGCCTCTTTTGAAACCATTGAAAATAGATCTTCAAATATGATACTTTAGTTGCAGCTTTATTAATTCATATGAATTTGATTAAGAATATTCTCTCCTGGATTTTATATTATCTTCAAAATCTTACTCTTACTCTTCCTGCTCAGCTTAAGAGGAAGATTAATCAGATTTGAGAAAAAGAAATAATCTAGCAAGGTAAGAGAACAAGGATCAACTTTTTAGTATTTCAAAGAGACGAGCTACCAGGAGATACAAAATTTCTGATTAGAGAGATTTATAAGCAATCCTAAAATACACACAGGGCTGATTACATTGTGAGAGAAGTTTAAATTCATCTACAATAAGACAAACTACAGCTTCTGATTGCTGTCTTCATCCACTCTCAAATTTATGAGCAGATTTGAATATAAAAAATTGTAATGAGTATGACTTTTCTATGTGCTGTCCCTACTGTAATTGCAATGTGCCCTGAAGTTGGCACAAAGAAACTTAGATGAGGGCATGAGGATGTGATACTTCAGTTATTTTATGTCATACAATTACTAAAAAAACAGGATATACAATCACCAACTCTGTAAAATCAGGACTATGAGTATCATACCTAGTCACTAAAGATTACTCTGAACGTTTAAAAAGTGATTAAAAAGGCAAGTCCCATGCTTTTACAGAAAACTGTACTTGTTACTATATACTTGGTGCTTAAGTTGAAACTGTTTTAACAAACCCATCTGAAAGCATTATCCAGAAACAGCTGGACAAGTTCACAAGTCAAAAATGTAAAACACCCATATAAATTAAAGACAAAACTGTAAAAGAATCTACTTCATATTGTCAAAACTCTGTTTGCACCCTTTAGATGAGAAGAGCACTGCTTCAACACAACTAAACCTCACCTCATGGGCTCTGTGCTGCTACTGAGTGTAAATATTCACTTCTGGCAGCTACAAGTAGAATAAAGAGAGAGGATGACTGAAACCACAGCAGTACTGAAAGCAAAGGAGTAACTCAGTTGTAACTGTGCAACATTTGATTAATCCAAATCTCTGAATTTGTTTCATGACCTGGATTTGAAAGGCAAGAACCCCCTGCCTGTAACCAGAACTGAATACTAAAAGTGACCTCCCTGCAGCTCCCACAGACTCAAGTCTGGCTGAAGGAAAGCAGCCAAAAAAACCCCACAGTGTCAATACCTAATATATAATATAACTCAGTCACTTTACTCTCTCATTCTCCTTACCTTCTCTGCCTCGCCTGCACATTTCTATCTCCATCACAGTGCAATTATTTCAGCTGTGTTACTTCCCAGAAAGGGCTCCCCAGGTAAGCACACAGACCTCCAGGCTGATGTGAGGGAAAGGATAATCACAACCATCAGCTGAAGGCAGTGACCAGCCAGCTTCAACCAACCAACAAATCATATTTACCACAAGTCACACAAGGGTTAATGAGACCACCTGTGGAGTCCAGCAGCTAGGCTGGGACTACATCTTCACCAAAAAGCATCTTTTGCTATGAAGAGACAGATTTTACAGGATGTCTTTGAAAAAAACAGCCCTCTGTTTGGGCAGATGTTTCTTCTATGCTAGAAAATACCAGCAAAGAGACAAAAAAAAAAATAATAATCAGAATCTGCTCAAGGTTAAAGAGTATAACTACAGACTTGTTTGAAGTCTCAGGTGGAAGCAGGACATCCTGTGTTGGTGGATGGACAAGAAGAAGATAAAGCAGCATAAAGTATGAAGCTGTTGAAAGACTAATACCTGAAGGGAAAGACTGACAAAAATAACTAATCAAACCCCAAAATGATACAACTGAGAAGGACTCAAATGCTACGAGAACCCAAGGGAAGTGTGCACACCCAGGTATCATTTTAATCTGACCTAAAACTGTGCATCTGCCAAGGACAGCCTGGTTCCTTCTCCAACACCTCCCTGCCCCGTGCTCTCTGGCAGTGACCCCTGAGTCCCTGAGCCCCCATCCCCAGGAGCAGTCAGGATGCAGACTGGGGGGGCTCAGCCCCACTGAACTCCCACACTTACACCTGCACCTCCTCACTCTGCTCAGGACAGGAAGCTTTGCTTTTGCTTTCAACAAGTCCTAAAACTTGCTCCAGCTTGTAACTTACCACACGCAAAAAAAAAAAAAAAAAAAAAAAAAAAAAGTTGTTGAAAAGCAGGGACTTTGAAGAACACAGAAACAAAATAAGAAACAGCAAAAAGTATCCCCACTACTTCCTGCCCACCACAAATGTTGCCAAAAAAATGCTCTTTTGGCCTGAAACAACACAAAGGCAGAAGCCACCAATTCGGGAAGGGCTCGAGTTTCAGTGATCTGACTGAGAACTGGGAAACTGTGGGAGAAATCCCCTTCCCTGCCCCCAAATCCTGCACTCTCCTGCCCCAAAGGCCCCATCCCTGCCCCAAGAGCCCCTTGCTCCCAAGCTCCCCAGCCCCTCTCACACGACAGTGAAAATCAATTTTTTCCTCAATAACTTTTCCTCAATTCCGGCCGCTGCCTCTCACGATTAAAAACCTCCAATCAAAAAAAAACCAAACCAAATCAAAACAAACCCATCCCAAAGCCCGCTCCCCAAAGGGCCCCCAAGCCCGGTGCAGAGGCAGCCGGGGAGCCCGACAGAGCGGGCCGGGGGCTGGAGGCGGCAGCGGGCGGGCAGGCGATGGTTCCCGGCGGGTAACGAGACCCTCATTGCCCCGGCCCCTCAGCCCGGGGGCCGCCATCACAGGCCCCGTGCCGCCCCGCTACGGGAGGCCCGTGAAGGGCCCATAAAGAGCCCGTGAAGGGCCCGGCCGGCCCGGCCCGCCTCACCTTCTCCTCCACGCAGTTGACGATGATGGAGGGGTACTTGCGGCTGAGCCAGCGGAAGAAAGCCGGGACTCCCATGGCGGGACGGGGTGCAGGGAGTGTCCGGTCCGCGTCTCTCGGCCCCGGGCGAGGCGGTGGCAGCAGCAGCGCTTCCGGGGGCAGGGAGCAGCGCGGGGCAGCCTGGGGGAGCGCGGCGGCTCCGCGCCGACATCTTAGAGACGGGCACGGCACCGAGCGCAGGCGCCGAGCAGCACCGGGAGGGCAGTGGGGCGGCCGCCGACATCTTAGAGACGGGCACGGCACCGAGCGCAGGTGTGGGGCTGCAGCGCTATGGCGGCGGGAGGTGGGAAGGCAGAGCTGTCCCCGCACTGCCCTCAGGGACCTGCAGCCTCACCGCGCCCCTGGGTGTGCTGGGGACACAGGTGACAGGGTGAAAGGAGGCAGGCAAGCCCTGAGAGCAGGCGGGTGGCTGAGGCAGCAGCGCATGGCCGCCTTGTCCTCAGACAGGGCCCGGTCTGGTAACTGCCTGCCCGCAACGACAACAACAAAAAAGAAAAATAATGTAGGTTGCCAACGGGGGATGGTTTCCTGGTTGTGTGGAGTGATAAAAGTGAGTCAGGGCAGGGTTGCCCTCCTCAGCTAACGCAGTCAGGACAGGCCCTTCCCGGGGGAGCTGCTGGGAACGGTGTCGGGGAGGCTGTGAGCAGCACTGCAGGGATGCGGTGAGGGTAACATCGGCTGGGGCCTCTCTGACAGACACAAGAGGCAGCAGAAAGCAGCCCCGTCCCACGGATTTGCCCGGTGCATAAGCAAATACGATTAAGTTTGCTGTTGGATGGTGTTGGAAGGGAATGAAACCTTCATGTATTAAACGGGATTAACACCGGGAAGATTCTGTGCTCTGCTGTGTCCTGTCACTACACACCAGCTTCATTAGGAGGGCAGTGACGGGGGCGAGGACAGGGGAAAGCAGCCTGGAAATCATTAACAAAAATAACAAAATCTCAGCAGTGCTTATTGAGTCAACACTGCCAGTTTGGGGAGGGGAGAAGAACCTTGCTACCTTGCTAATTTGCTGTCGAACAAATTAACCCAATATTGTATTTCTCATTATTCTTTGCCTCACTTAGCTATTTTTAAACCACTTTCTGTTGTCACTCCTCTTAATAAAGTCTGTGACTTGAATAAATTTCCCCAGCAACTTTGTGTTGGCACCACATCTGTGGTATCAGCTCAAGATTGTCCTTTATCTGTCCCTTACAGAAGGTACCCTGATTGAAGTTTCCTATTGTAGTGCTTCTTCTGGAATTTAGGTTAGCATGAAACAGCTTAGTATTAACATTCTGTTTGTATTGATGGGCAATCAGTTGTTTTTCTGATAATAAAGAAAACAGAAGACGGCAGCACAAGCAAATGCAAATGCAGTATGATCATCTTATCTTACAATTACCTGTGTAAAACAAGGGCTGAAAAAATTAATACTGCAACAAACATTTCCTCGAGAAGTCAGCCTGCACCAAGGCTGCTGCTCTTGTGCCAGGTGTGCACCAGCAGAGTGAAAAAAGAGAGGAGAATACCGGGAGACACTTGGTTTTCCCTAGATGAGTGGCGTGCTGATTGAAATCTGTTCAGGCTGTATTGATTACAGTCCCCCTGTCCATCACCATCGTCTGTCATCGTCTCCGGGCTGCCAGCCTGACAGCTGTGAAGGAGCAGAGGAAAGCTGACTGGCAGAATGTTTGGCGTCTAATGAGCCCGTGCACAATAAGAGTACAATAAGGAATGCTCTGGAGGAACTCGGCTATCACACTGACACCCAGAGAGAGAGATTGCCTTCAGAGGAGCTCCCAGAGCCATCTGTCACCTGTCACCAGCTGCGGCTGAGCCGGACTCAGGGAATGGAAAGCACCAAAGGCTGGTGATGGGTGCCTGGTATCACACGCAGAGATACAGAGTGGGCTGACATCAAGAACCTGGAATTGCTCAGGAAGAGCTTAAAAATCACAAAGGCTCCATGGGTTTGAAGTGCTGTACCTCAGCAGTGCAGGCTGCTGGGGAGACTTCTTCCAGATGAACCTGGGGCTGATGTTCTCTGAGAAGTCACGCAGCAGGAGCACCTCTGTGACATTCAGTAGATGGACAGGAACATCAGGGATGAGCTGCTGCTCCTGCTTAGGGGTGGTCAGAAAAAAAGCATCAAGGAGCAATGGCCCAGGCACCAGCCCTGAGTGGTGGCCGCAGCTGTCGGTTCCAGTGCAGGTCTCCTGGGTGAGCCTGAGCCTGCAGTACACACAGAGCAATGGTACTCCTAGGAGAAGGCTGCTGAGAAAGCCCTAAACCTGCTTGGTGGTACACCAGGAGCAGCAGCATGAAGGGTGAGAGCCCTTCTGCCACTGCACTGCAGAATTATTTTCAAATGTCACAATCTGCAAGACAGTCCTGCAGCTCCTCCCTTGAGGCTTTGATAGCCAAGTCTGACTGGGGCTGGCCCTAGCCCTGGCTTTCCAGTTCTGGGAACACCCAACAGTTGCAGCTGCAAGCCCCAGGAGTAGGCAGGTCCCCAGGCATCTGTACTGAGTGTTTTGTCTCATTTTCAGGCTTTCTGTGAGCCTTGATTTCATCTTCTTGAGCTCATCTCTGACTACATACTCTTTTTATTAAAATTAATATTGTTACCATTTTAAAACTGTTTTTGATGCACTGGACCCAAAGATTGGTGTCTGTATTCAAGGAGGCAGCACTGCTTTGCAGGGGAGTTTAATTGGGGTGCTGTTTTCTGCTTTTGAACTTTATCATAATTATGAACAGATTTTTTATTTTTTTTTAATATGTCCCCTGGTTCCTCCCTTCGAAAGAGAAATCTCATGTTTAATGAACTTAATTTTAGATAAAAGGAATTAAAAGAAGGAAATTAAAAATGCATGAAGCTCTCAGAGTCATCCAATTACTGTGATGTCCGCACAGCAGCGCTGGTGTGGATTTCACAAAGAGAGGAAAAGCAGGAAAGCACTGGGGCTCACTGCATGTAAATATTCCTCTGTTCCAAAATGTGCTGAATTAGAAATGCAGGGTTTGTGCATTTCTTCTTATCTGTTGCAGAAGATAAAGATGAAACATGCCAGCCCTGTGCAGCAGATGTATGCATACCCAGAATGCTCACTGGCTTTCCCAACCCATGCCAAGCTCTGTGCTTACTCCAAAAGCACCTCAGAGCAAATGGACCTTTCCAGGTCCATTCATTCCGAATGAATTCATTCCCCCAAAATTAAATAAAAAAATGGAATTCCCCCAAATGCCTCAGAGGCAGGCTCAGTCTCCTGGGACAGGACTGCCATCAGGAGAACACTGGCAGGTAGGAGAAAGCACACATACAAAGATGCTGTGCATAGAGCAGTATTTTATATTACAACTTTATTTGACTCTAAAGTGATGAGCTGCACTTTAGACATCATCACTCTCAGTACAGAAAAGATGACACTGTTTATTTCTTCTTAATCATAGAAGTCATCAAATTCATCTGCTCCCGTGCTGTGAGTTTGTGGGCGCAGAGCAGCCTCAATCTCAGAGCTGCTGTCATCAGATTCACCCCAGAAAGCTGAGGGGGGAGAAGAAAAAAAGAAATAGTTATAGAACCTTTCCCGTGCTTGTTCTGTCTCTGCCCCTGACACAGGACTTGGGAGCTGGCAGAGCGGGTGGCAGCGGTGCAGCGTGTCCCACCCTGGGCTGGGTGGCCACACAGCGGGCTCATTCAGAGCTCCCACTTCATTGTTCCTCAAGGTAGCTGGGGAGAACATTTCCACTCCAAGCAATTTACTTGCCCAGCTGCTGCCTGAATGACAGCTTTGTCTATTATGTTCTGCTTCCTCCCTCTCTACTTGACCCTGCAGTGAAGTCACAAGCAGAGCATGACATCACAGGGTTGGCATACACATGGCAATGACATCACAAATGAAAAAAATGCCACTTTGTGACAGGATCAAATGCAGGCAAGACTGACTTCAAAGAACCACAGGGCTTTAACAAACAGCTCTAGGAGTCTGCAATTTCACAGAAATAAACAGAACCCCATTGAAATTCGGGGAGGCTGGGAAATTCCTTATTTGACCCACGGAAGGGAAGCACACGGCCCCTGGGGCAGCCAGGGACAGAGCTGAGCCTCTTCCTCTTCCTGAGCAGGGGCAGGGACTGCTCTTTCTCCAGGGGCACTGCAGTGCCCCAACAGGCTGAGGAACAGGGTGGGAAAGGCAGCTGTACCTCACACAGACAATTCAGCTCCTCTTCTACTGCTCACTTCTGATGGCACAAGCCACACAAACCTCTTATCTACAACTGCAGCCGCTGCAGCTTACATCCTTATCCCCAGTCTCGGGACCACAGCTCTGTGCATTCCTGTGCCCAACACCTGGGATGAGGCTGAACACACTGGAAGGCTCCAAAAATTGACACTCCCCAGGGGAGTCAGATCAGATGCCACAGCTCTAAAACACAATCTGTGCCCTTTGGGACTGCAGAGCCCCCAAAGCTGAGCTCCAGGAAAACTGCTCCCTGCTTCCCACTCAGGAGGCTCCACGAGAAGTGACTGGGGACACCAGTGGTCCTTATGGTGGTTAAATGAGAAAATTTAAATGCAGGGGAGAATGCAAACAGGCAGGGCCCTAGCACCAATTTCAAAGCAAGGCTATTTGTTCATGGGGGAAAAAAAAATCAGTTGGGATAGTGTTATTCTTGGAGCTTTTCTACAAATCAAATTACACTTTGAAAGTCATCAATTTTCAGTAGCATAACATTTGTCCCTTACCTTTGGATTTTATCACAGGCACTATTCCCTTCCTAGTTTCAGTCCTATAAAAGAGAAAGATTTCAAGCAATCAGCACAATGTCACGAAATTAAAAGAATGTAAGTTGACTTTTCTTAACTCATGAAAAGGTTTTTAAAAATATCAGTAACTTATGACTATTTTAAAAATATCTACTTAAATCAGGGTTTTCTTCACCTTTATGTCTTTTAAAAGAAGGTGAAGAAACAAACACGACACATGTCCAGGTATCATGACTTGGAACCATTCCTTGCTGACAGTGCCCCTGTACACCAGCATCAAGGGCACAAAGGCTCAGAGATCCATCAGTCTTTTGCAGCTTTTCAGATAATGCAAAGAAAGTACAGAAAAAATCCAAAGACAAAAAAAAAGAAAAAAAAGCAAGCACCCCCCACCAATGGTCACTGAACTTCCTCCCTGCCCTTCCCCAGCCCACTGCATGGTCCCAGTCCCCATGGACATCATGTGCCACCTCCACAGGGACATCATGTGCCACCTCCCCAGGGACATCATGTGCCATCTTCCCCCTGCCTTTGATCCACCCTGGGGTGTGTGCAGTTGCAGCTCTGCTCTGGTAAATGATTGCTCTTGTGTCTGGAGCATCACAGGGCCCTTTGAATCTCTCAAACAAGCTGGAATCATTTTGATCTTTTGTGTGTAGTGCAAGTTATTGTGTGGGTGCTGTGAAATAATCACAGAGGGGCAACAGTGTAGGAGAATTAACTGCTTTATTAACAATCCTTCAATAAGCCCTAAAAATAAACCTTCAGCTGATTTTAATAAGGAAGATCAAATGGGAAATATTTGTGACATTACTGTGCAAACTAGTAAAATGTAAACCAGTGTCAAGCTGCAATTTGGAGCTGTTGCTGCAGTCAAAACAGGGCTCAATGAGCTGTCAAAAATGTCTTACAATTTGCTGCTCTATTTCATTTAAAGATATGGCATAATACATAACTGCTATTACAGACTTGCTTAAAGCAGGGAGCTAGAATATTTTTTCTAACTGCTGTTGTGGAGGCACTTGTGGTAGAGATACAAAAAAAAAAAACCAACCCCAAGCCAGAGATGATTCAGTGCCTGTCTTATACCACTGCATTCAGACAGAATTTGGAATTGCAGCTGGAAAGGTGAGCTCAGAGCAGGGGGAGTTTCATCGTGTTACAGCTATCTGTGTTACAGAAGCTTTTCCTTTTAAATCAGAGCAAGCTCAGACTGGTTAAATGCTATTCCTCCTCTGCAATCTGACTGCCACTAGCACACAGCTTCCCTCTGTGCAGATACACTAAAAAATCCCAGATTATTAAGCAATCAAAGTTCAAACAAGGTGCCAAACTGAGGCGTAAGCACTAGTAACACACAAGTAGTGGTGTTAGCAGAGCATTCACAGTGACACGACAAGTTAGGAACACACTTCACAAAGTTCACTTCCAAGCATCCACCTGATCTTCTGCCTTCTCCAGGCCCCGTGCTGCAATACACTGACACTTCACATACATTTACTCAGAAGCTTCCAGCAAGTATTTTAAGCCAGAGCCTCTTGCTCAAGCCCTGCAATCTGCTGAGGGCCCTGAACTCTTGCTGGCTGTGGTGTGGCTCTACAACCCTCGGCATTCCCCAGGTTCTCCACCTTCCCCATGCTCAGCCCACACATGCTTGGGAGGCTGCAGCGCTTTTCCCCCGGGCACAGAGTGAGAAACCACTTGTTGCTGAGCTCCATGTGGAGAGGTGACTTGTGTGGCAGGCTGCTAAAGAACCATTTTATCTTCAAGTAGTTCAGGAGAAGCAGCTCAGGTAGCTGCCAGCTCCTGCCTTTCTGCTCCTGCCATCTCCTCTCATGGGGAAGGGAAGCCATGCCAGGAGAGCTGTTGCTGACTCCTCTCCACAGCTGAAGCCCAGATATAACAAGGTCATTTGGAGCTGCTGTCATGTCCAGGACCACCAGACACAACATGGACCCCAGGAGAACCAGTGGAGGACATGACTGCCCAGATCTTGGGCAGATTGGTCCTCATGCACTACTCAAAGCACCACGAGATCCTCCAGGTGTAGCTGGAGGCCAGGGGACTCGTGGGGAAGCTGTGGTGGACAAGGACCACCATGGCTGTAAGAAGGCCTGAAACCTTCCTTCTTTTGCCCCAGCTTCCCATGAAGAAAAAGGTCAATGCCAACTAGAGATGGGGGGGAAGAGAGATGTTTGTGTTCTGCCCAAACCCATCCATTTGCTGGGCTTCCTCCTCCCAGGGCTAATCCACCATGTGGAGAACTGGATTTGCTCCCAGAACAGCAGAGCTGCAGCACTGCACAGCAGGAGCTGGGTGTTAGTGTGACACAGCAGCCCGTGGAGAAAAAGGGATGTGGAAAAGGATCCAAGCAGAGGTTTGGCACGACAGCTGTCGGCCTGGGGAGATGGGGAAAATGGAACGAGGACATCAGAAAGGCCTGATCAGAAATCACAGCCCCACCAAGCCTGGCAAATGCTGCAAGACAGCTTTGTAACAGGGAAAAAAAATCTGAATTATGTCTGAAGTGTTAGTCAAGGCTGATAAGATGCAAGGAGACCTCTGCACTACAAAACATCAGTCTTCAGAGATTGGCAAATTCACTGATGAAAGTTACCATTGGGTACCCTGAGCACACAATAACCACACAGACCTCCACAGAGAAATTTTAGGAGTATAAATGAAGCAAGGCCAGTTCCACTGCCTCGACTAATCCCCTGCCGTGACCCTTCGATATCCATTTACACATTTGCTCCTTCCCTAAAATAATTCCAAACTGAACCCAGGCTCTAACAAAGAAAAAACCCAAACCAGTTTAACTTCAAAGGGCCTTTTAATCTCTCCTTTACTCTGACGAAACAAGCTTTTTGTATTGAAGATACTGCAACAATAAGAAATGAAAAAGCTCCGAGAAAATAATTTTCCCTCTGTACAGAAAATTAATTTTAAGAGGAAAATACCAGACCTACAGGAGCCAAGTTAATAGAGGCTGTTCACTCAAAATCAGCAGAAAATGTTTGATTTAGGCTATTTTTTTGCTGTAGCACCTGTTGAAACTCTATGCTTTAGTGACAAGTGAAAAAAGACACACCAAAGGCCAAGTAAAAAAACAACTGCCAAAAAAATCCTCCAAACAAAACAAAGAAAAACATTAGGAAAACTACCCAAATATAAAAAACCCAAACAAATATAAAACACCCAAGTACCAATTAAAAAAAAACAAACAAAACCAAAGCATCATCCAAATGCCAGGTTTTATTAGATAAGCAGTGGCAGTGCCCCAGGTGTGATGGGCTCAGCCAGGTATCCCCTCTCCAACCACACACGTTCCTGCTGGCTCCTGTCTGACAGCTCCAGCATCTTCTGCTGAGCATTTACTAGAAACTGGGCATCACACAAGTATTCCCTGCTCTGGAAAGTGAGTGTAAACTAACAAATCCTTTCACCATGCCAGAATGGAAGTAATAATACTGGACTTAAGTAATTATGCTGCCAACGGGACAAGCTTTATTTTGGAATACAAAGGTCTATCTTGAGATATGTTTAAGACAGTTCTCTGTTGAGATATATCATACTGAATGAAAAAACCAAACAATCTTGCCTAGAGAAACAGCCAACACAAAGCCTACATCACAGCACTGTGGTGAAGCTCTGTTGCAACAGCACAGGGTATCACCTCAAAAATTTCCTCTCTGCTACAAAGGCAAGATGTTTAGACACGTGCAGGGGGGGTGGATCTCAATGGTCTTTAAGGCCCCTTCCAACCTATGCTGCTGCTCCCCACAACCCATTCCTCACCAACACCCACAAAGCATCACCACTATAACATCAGAATTTCTGCAGCAGCTGGATGTTCAGATTTAGGACACAAAGCTCACAGTTATCTGCAGCATTAGAAGAAAAAAAAAATTGCACTCAAATTGACAGTCAACACCTTCCAGCAGTGATCTGACAGCAGGGCAGGAGGATGAAACAAGGGCTGGTTCCTGGGGGCATCTCTCAGGAGCCCGGAAAGATGCTCCTCCTGGAATTCCTAAATGCATCTCCTGATCGGTCCCCACCCCAAACCTCTGGAGTTTCCCTGCAGAGCCCCCAGGCAGCCCAGCAGCCTCAGGGCTGGTTTTGGAGGGTGGGTGCAGGGGGATGCACAGAGCCCGAGTGCCCCCCGATGGCCATCCCGTGTTCAGCATCGCCCCCGAGAGTCATTAAGAGGATGAGTTATAATCTGCCAACTTTTATTTGCATGTCATTACATCTGTGTTTGGTAAAGGCGGCTTTTGACTGAAAAACAGCCCTCAGAGACCGGGTGGGATTACTTCCAGAAGACAGATTAATCAAAGTTTAAAATACTTTACACCGTGTATATGCCCTGACAAATTAAAACTGTCCCGTGGCTCTCAGTCAATAATGCACCTTTAATCTCCAGATTATTTTGCAACGAGACAGTGCAAACAAGTCAGAGAGAAGTAAACAGCTTGCATCCAAATAAATAAACAAACAAATAAATCAATCAATCGGGAACTCCCCATGAAAAGCAAGAGACCTCCCCCAGGCCAGCACCAGGACATGCCACACACGGTGCCTGCACCCACAGGCTCACTCCTGACTTCTGGTACCTTGTCCTCCCAGGAACTGTGTAACACAAGGGGCTCTTTTCTGCTGAGAAACACTGACTTCACAGGAGAGCATCACCTCTGTGTGCGTAAACACTCCCTGGACGAAGTAAAAAGAGCCAAGGAAAAGTAGTTTTATAGCTGAAGGTAGAGCAGGACAGTGTTTGTGGGAGAAGAGGAAGCTCTGGCATGCACCCCTGAACAAAAGGGAACAAGTGGTCTTTACTCTGAGAGCAGCTTCCTATTAAGACTCACTCCTTCGTACATTATGCCTTTCATCCCCACTCAACCACAAAATGATTTTGCTGTAGGAAATACAATGGCAGAAAAAGATTTACATTGAAAGAATCTTTAATAATAAACTGTTGCAGATCTGCCTACTTCCCCGTGATTTATAATACAATAAACATCAGATTCTATTAAGTCTCATGCACTGAAGACATGCACTGAAAAACCGAATATGAAAGCCCTCAATTCTTCCCGTCTCCAGTACCATAATAGTGAAATGAGCATGTATAAATGTGCTAAGAGTATCTCTTTGCATCTTTTATAGCTTGTGTGTATTAATCTGTAAAGCTTATTAAGAAAGTCATTGCTATGCAAAGCAGCACCCAATCTCTTTCTCTTGCTTTTCAACAGAGCGCAGTGTTTAGCCAATAGGACTGGTCCCCTGCCCCTCATTCAGCATTCATAACATGCAACATTTGCACAATGTATCTCTCAAAGGCTGCTGAATAGAAAGCCTTAATACTCATGTAAACAACTGCAAACCAATTACTTAATGAATCAGGCCCACACATAATGAGGTGCCAGACAAAGAGCTATAAATGCATTTTTGCGCCCGAGCCTCTGCTTTAAAGTAAAATCCCTCAGCTGTAGTTTGGGCTTAACTGGCACATCATAATTATTGCCTGGAGGACATTAGAGGAAGCCCTTTTTAAATTTTTTTTTTATTTAGGTCCAGCGGGGTCTTTGGCGAGGTCACTCATCAGCTCAGTGACAAAACAGAGCAAAGAAGAATTTATAAAAAGTACCACAGCAGCACAACGCAGTTACGTTTATTCTCAAGTAGTGGGTTTTGAGACCACTTGTGAAAGCAATAAAGCCCGAGAAGTGACTGCAGTAAGTGAGAGCCTAAATGGGAGCCAGGGAGAAATTGCAACTGCGTCCTGGCCGAGCCACCCTCTCCCTCTCCCTCCCACTACTTTTTACTCACAGGTGCCCCATGTCCCCAAGCTGTGACTAAACTTCAAGGTTAGAGGGCTGGGTTATTTTTCACTCTTTTAGGAAACTAACTTTAAGCCCTTGTAAAGATTATCTCTTTTTCAAAAGCAGCAGCATCGTGTATCATGGCCTTGTTTCTCAGCACTGAAAGCTGTGAAATCACAGGGCAGAGTGAATGATTTTCTACTGCAAAATATTTTCAGAAAAAAACCAAAACAAACAAACAAACAAAACAAAAACCAAAAACCCCATATGCCACGCGAACAGCATCTGAAGTCACCAAACACATCAGCAAGCACTGTAACATTCAAGAGGGGAAAAGGCTTGGAGACTTTGCTTTAAATTTAAAAAGTGTTTAATTTAAAATTCTATGTATTTTGTTCAGCTGCTTGGTAGTGATCCTGCAAGTAACTTCTTCAGGGCTCAATTCATCACTTCCTGCTGTGCTTCAGTAAACAAAATATAACATGTAAACACTGATCTATAGAAGCACCCTTATATTTCATAGTAGTAGGCAGAATGATTTGGAACATCATTCTCAAGCAAAGTTCCAGAAAATTCAGAAAGGAAAAAAAACAATAGTTTGAGTGCAAGACTAAGAATTAATCCAAAAGAAAAGCATGAATGCTACTCATCAGCATTGTAATATGGGCTGTCTTCGGGCTGTCTTTATTGATTGCACTTCAGAATTACAGAAATCCTGCAATTTTAACACCAAATGCAGAACTGGGATTGTCTGGTATCAAAACTAACCTCATCAACAGCAGCCTAAGAAAAGCTACAGAAGGAGAGCAATCCTGTACAAAGAGGAGGAGTTAAACCCCCATCAAAACGCTGAAGCCTTTCCCTGAGTGCTATCCATGGCAGTGCTCAGAGCCCTGTGGCAGCAGCACCCACTTGCTGGGCTGATAAGGATCTAAAGCCCAGCAACACTGCATGAGATGGCCCTGGTGTATCCTATTTGCGGCTGCTTCTTGACCACTAATTTAATTGCTGCTCTTCAATTACCATTCTATGCCAGTGAAGAACACAAGGAACACCCAGCAGAACTGCTCAGGGACCCGAAGGGAACTGCTGCAGGTTAAAAAAAAAGCAAAACCAACCCACACACAATCCAACTTTTTTTTTCTTTTTTAATTAAAAAAAAAGGGAAAAAGAACAAACTGCACTCTGTAGGTACATGCAAGGCAATGAAACATACTCAGCCTGCAAGCTGCTACAATTACCCCAGTATCAAATATAAACACCACCCTCCAAGCCCCCCACACAAGCAAAATACTAGCCAGTTGCAGCTAGTTTACATCTCAGATACAGGGAGAAGAAACCCACCAGTTTATTTCTTGAAGACTTTATGTTTTATGCCTGCCCCTCTCCAGACAACTCCCATTGTCTGGCCCCTGAGTAGCCCTACTGAGAGCAGCTGTACACACTAATTTGTGGTTCACTGAGATGTCAATGGAGTCTTAAAATGAGAAAACAACAGCTGCAATACAATACTTGGCTTTGGCACAAATAATTTCTAAGGTGTACCAAGTTTAATATGTTTTATCAGATAAATATAAACATGAACCTTAACCTGAGGCCAAGTGAAAAAATAAAATAATCTGTGCTATGGTGATTTTCTGTTGGCATTTCTCACTCTACAAAAGCATTTCAAATATTAAAAGATTTAACAACTTTACCTTGAGACGGGAAGACTTCTTTCGTTTGATGAAGAACTACTTTCCAAATGCATTTCCAGGCTTTCTTTTGTTTTGGAGCTATTGTTGCCAATATCGCAACCTGTTAAGTAAAAACACAAAATATAAATTTTCAAATAACCATGGCTGGGCTTTAGAACAGCATGCAGTCCCTGGCAAACAATTGTATTTTCAAGCAGATGCACATAACAGCCACGTTGGTTTGATGGCAAAGCCAAGAGAGGAGCATGTACCCCACAGTGCTGGCATCTGCCTCAGGACTGTCTGCTCCAGTGGAAATCAGTTAACACAGAGAACAAGACTCCCTTGCTATCAGTTAAGTTCTTTGATGATGATCTCTTGTGAATAGTAAAATTCGAGTATTTTACCTTATTTCAGAAAAAAAGAGAAAACACTGAGCTTCTCTCAAGAGCTGTATTGCATCACAGCATCTTTAAGCAAAGCCTAAAGGATTTCCAGGATCTTTTTACTTTCTTTTTTTTTTTTTAATCCCCAAGTTCTCATTTACTTTTGTTAATCAGGAAGGCATGGTTATTTTTATTCTCCTTCCCCTTTAACGTAGATTGTTTTCGATAGTTATAGTTCTTAGTAATATTTGATATATCAGCATTTTTAACTATTTTCTTGTGCTAGAGCTTTTGAGACAAATTTTTGTTTGCGAGACACAAATCTTCGTATTTTTGACTTGAAAAGCCAAACAACCAACTATTTCAAAATCTTTTATCCATGCTTTCCTTTCTTCCCTTTCCCCCCTGCCCTGTGTATCTCATTTCCATTCTGCAGAGATTGATTTAAAAGAAGAAAAAAAAAAAAAAAAAAAAAAGGAGGTAAATGGATTCATTCACTGGAATTGTACAATTGCTCATCTTTGTACTCATTTCCAAAGAACACGATGCTCAAGTACAAATCCCACTTTAAAAGGCTACTTTGCATATATATATATAGAACTGAAATGATAAACAAGCCCTGATTGTTACCAGCTTCATTCCAACCCAGGACAGTTCAGTATTTCTGTACATCTCAGCCACTCCTACTTTCAGACAGCCCCAGAGAACATGTGAAGGAAGAAAGAAACCAAGAATGAGGAGGGGGGAAAAGAGAAAAAAGAGGAACCCCCCTGCCCTGCCCATGGTACAGACAGACACCCATGTGCACCCACCATGCCTTTCCAGTTGCCCCTTCCAAACCCAGCTCTGTGCCAGCTCCACCAAAACCCACCCCGGGGCTCTCATCATGCAGCTCTCCTCATGGCTTTGCATGGCACACCAGCCTCAGACCATTCCCCCCAAGCTCTCCCTGCCTGCTCTCACTCCCCTTTCTTCACTGCATCAAACACAAACTACTTGTTCTTCACCTTTAAGACCCTTCAGAGCCCAGCTTTGCCCTACCTGCCAATTATAATACAATGCTGGGCTATCAATCCCCACTTCTACCTTCATTACACCAGACTGCCCTGCCAATTAGTCCAGTCCTCCTCCTCAAGCACCCTTGTGCTTACCTCCCACACACCCTATAACTGGGAGATCCTCCTGGGAACTCCCAAGCCCACCAGCTCTCCCTGCTGGACATCATTCACCTGGGCTGCTGCCAGGGGAGAAAACCCTGGGGCACTCAATAGAATGGAATTGTGCCACCAAACCCATATGTACATCAGTCTATTTCCTTCATAAAACTGATAGGTTTGAGGAACTTTGTTCAAAGAGACACTTTAATTCCGGGGGGGGGTGTTTCTGTGGTCTGTTTTACCTGAAGCACTGAGCTGGCAGTGCTGCAGCAGCCACATGCACCCTCCTGGCTGCAGGCTGGGGACACAGAGGCACAATGACCTGGGACACACACAGCACAACACGACTGGACAAGAGAGGGGGAAAAGAGATGGGTTTAGGTGACATCAGCAGTGCTTAGACCAAAGCCCTTGAATAACCAGAGAAATGGTTCAGCAGGGAGCAGCAAGGCTGGGAAGCAGAAGCAGAGGTGAGAGGAGTGCTGCAGGCTGTGACAGCACTGCTGGAGAGCAGCAGCTCCTGAGATCATCCTCCTAATGCCCCTGGGCCATGCTCAGGCTTGCTAAAAAGCTCCTCTCCTCTCCCATCCCATCCAGGTTGGTAACCTTTCTCCAGCAGGCAGGGACAGATGCCACCTGCTTGGTGTGCTCATCCCAAGAGGTCTCTGGAAGGGCTGGCAGCCAACAGCACCAGCACAGACACCCCAGGAGCAAGGCAGGGGTGAAGCTGCCCTGTACTTTGAGCATTTAACTGTCTGAAAGCCACCCTGTGCTGCAGACACAGTGGCACAAGACTGACAAAGCTGTCTCTAAACTTGGGAGTGGGTTGTCCATGATGGGAAGTTCTCAATGCAATGGTTTGAACAATACTGCAGCAGGAGATGGGGTGTCCCAGATGACACAGCTCTCCTGATGCCTTTTCCCTAGGCATTGCTCCCTCCACTCAGAACTAGGAAGGGATCCATGACACAAATAATAATTAAAAAACCTCCCCACTTCTCAACTTTGACTTAACTGTGCAGTCAGAATGGGTCAAAGGAGCTCTGACAGTTCTGTTTGAACAAAATGGGTGTAGTTTTTTTCTTCACTAGCCAACAATTCCAGGGAAAAAAAGGTCATCATTGCATAATAAAACACTGTTATTTTGTTTTGCCAAACAGTTAAAGCAATCTTTAACCCAGAACATACTGTACCAGCCCAGAACCAAGGAGGTTTTCTCCATGCATTCCCCCTATGGCCTAGGTTGCAGCACCTATCAATTTACAGCCAAACATCTCAGTGGCTAAAAAAGTGATATGGGATAAATTTCTGCAAATGAAGAGAAAGAAAGCTCTTGGTCTTGCACTTGCAAGATTTGTATCCTGCTGAGGGTATCACCTCTCTGGCAGAGGAAGACACCCACACTTAAACATCAAAGGCAGCCTTAAAGCCCTTCCCTGCAGCTACAGTCCCAACACAGGGATCCACCTGCAGGCACCAAATCATCCTTCTGCAGTCTCCAAGTGCTTGAGTTGGCCAGTGTGGAAAAATTCAAAAGGTTGCTGGCAGACTGGGAGAAGAGCAGCAGTTCTGTGCTCACAGGTAGCTCTTCAGACTAAGAATCAAAGCTAGTAAAGCAAGCTGTGTACATAGTGCAGTAGCTGCTGCTCTCCCTGAGAACTTTGGATGCCACTCAAAGCTATAAAGAGCTCTCATTGATTATTCCCAATAAAAATCAATAATCCCATATGCAAGCAGAGGTAGTTGGAAGGCAAAAGCCCCAGTGCTTTGGCAGACTGAACCCAGACACAGTTCCCTCCCTATGCAAGTGAGAGCCCACACCAAAAGGAACTTTGCTTTCTCTGTGTGCTCTTCTCACAAATAAAAGAGTTAGCAGCTCAGGTACTTCAGCTGTCAGTAGACTTTAAAGTCAACAAGGAATATTACCAGGATGGGCTGAGCCTGCAAACTGTGTAGTTTCAGTTACCTTGGCAATAGCTACTGCATCCTTCACAAGCCCTGGTAGGTCTGGGCTGCCATGCTGCTAGAGCCTGTACCAAACCAGAAACCAAACACCAGTTCCTGCCCAGAGGAACTTAAATCTGAACAAGCTCCCCCATCACCTTAGCATTAATTACTGCACTTGATGATGGGCTGTCACACAGCCAAACCCTGCCCATGACTCTGCCTCAGGAGCAGGGGGTGACTGCCAACTGGATATGGGCTCTCACATACATTTCCTTGGTGATAAAGAAAAACATTTTGCATACAAGGAGAAGATTAAGGCTACCTATGAATCTAAGAGAAGGATGTGCTCTCTGGAGAGCAAACAGATGGGAAAAATCTTCAAATTAAAACCTAAGCAGGACATGGCAGTAACCAGTATCCAGAAGTAGGTCAAACACAGAAAGGACAAATATTCCTATAACCACACACCAACATATGGCATTTCCCTCTCAGAAGCAGATACATGGATGGCCAGTGGACTCAGGAAACCCCAGTGGAGCAAACCATCCAGTGAGAGCAACTTCTGGAAGTTGCTGCCTCTGTTTAAAGCGCAAAGATGAATTTTCACCTAGAATTCATAACTCTAAGAAGACTCTGAGGTCTTTCAGAAACTCAAGAGCAGTCTAAAACATCACCTACTGGAGCAGGCAATCCAGACTAATTTAAATAAAACATACAATCTGACACTGTCGTAAGGTAGTTCTGTCAGAGCACAACAGCAGCAATTCATCAGGTACAGACAGAACTTTTTTCCTAGCAGCAGCTGCAAATGAGTTGGCATCAAATGATGTGCAAAGTTGGACATTCTTATTAATGCCTTTATTAGTGCACTCCAAGCAGGACCTCAGGAACCCTTTAACTTCAAGCTCAAAGAGGACCTCACCAGGAAGGGCAGGTGGGTGTGGGAAAAGTGTTGGCAGGATTACTGGTTCATTAAAGGTGACCTAAAAGGGAAACCAGGATTGAATCTGTGGCCTTTCATGTTCACTTATGATATATATAAGAAAGGCTATTTTTAAGTTTCTTCTAAAGAGGGTTTTGCCTCCTTATTTCTACACTGGAGATTTTATACCTGGAGAGCAGCTGGAAGGTGATGCTCAAGATGTGAATGTGAGGCCTGATGAGTGGAGAAGTAATGCCATTTTTATTCAAATCATTTACAGCTTTAACATACATTTAAATGAAAGACATCACTGAAGGGTACAAACCTGCCCCTTCAATAAAATCAGCAGTTTCTACTCATAAGTGAGACTCTTAAACAATCATCCAGCAAAACCAGAAATAATGGATTTTATCCTTTCCTTTTAATATCCTATTATTTGTCTACCTCGGGAAAAGCAGAAAAGCTGAACAATTTCTTCTTTTACATGTCTTCCCATGATAAAAACCAAAGCATCCATGAAGAAAATGAGAATGAATCCACACATCCTCCTCTGTCCTCACCTAACCTGGCAGAAAATGAGATGGCTATTAATAGCTACTTCCTCTCTGGGTGAGGCCATACACCAATATAATCCTTTTAAAGTCAGTTATCACAACATGGCTTTCCACAAGCTTAGGACAGGGCTCTAGGAAAGAAATCATCTTTATGCTCCAAGCTCCCTTGGCCCCATGCCCTGAGCTGACTACAGGTGGGAAAGGCTCCTGAGTCCTGCAGGGATGGGAAGAGCTCAGCAGATCCTTCAGTCCAAGCCTCTGTTGAGCTCCAGGTGAAGTCAACTCCTGCATCAGCAGCCTCAGGTGTCAGCCCTGGCAGGGTCAAAGGGACACCCAACACCAGCTCAGCTACCACTCTGAAGACCTTTTCCCCAAAGCCACACAGGTAACTCTTTCCTCCCATACAGGTGTTAAAGAAAAAACACAAACATTTCTGGAATATTTGCAGAATATTTAAGTATTTTTGTTTGAGGTTTTTTTCTTGTAACAGAAGTAAAATAAAAATAAACCAAAACTACAGTATCAATCATAAAGTGCAGAAGACTGCTCAGAAACACATACACTCAGCTCTCACAATGAAGTCCATCAGAACCCAAAAGGTCCATGGCTTCCAATGTTTCAGTCCAACACTTAAAGCCCTTAAAGAATGCACCAAGTACTCAAGGAAAATTAAAAAAACCAAAACAAAAAGCCCCACACCTACAAATTTTGTATCCTTTAATGGAAAAGGGAAAAGAGAAAAGGGAAAAGTTATACAGTAAAATAGTCAGGTATAGAATGGACACTACTTATCAGCTCATCTACAAACACAAAGCCAAACCCTCAAACAAGCCCTTTGAGCCCAAAAGACAACACAGAGATGCTGCCTCTGCACAGAACAATTCCAGAGCAATTTTACAGCAAATAATGATGAGCAAAAAGGAAGAAGTCTGGAAAGGTGAGGAGCCAGAAGAGAACAAGATGCCCAGAGAAGATCATGGACTGCAGATGAATTGCATCTGAAAGGAGCAACTTGTCTTTCAAATTGTGAAAAGCTTCACTCCTGGAGACAACCTGACCACTGGCTACTGGCAACATGCTGCAACAAAACTGTAAATAAAGCAGACTCAGAAAAACACAGATTTTAAACTGACCTTACAACTTTCAGTGTTTAGGCTAGGAGAGCTTCTCAACATTTGTACAAATGGGAATTATTAGTATTTGCATCCCTGTTCAGTAAGCAAGCTATGAGAAGGAGGGAAGGGAGATAAACCATCACAGCTTGGCTTTTGACCATCTGACCTCTAACACAGGAATCAGCCCCACAGAGTAGGGATCCCCTGCAGGAAAAACTGCAATAGAGCATTCCCTGGTAAATTGGTATGCAAAATCATAGCTAAAACCAGAACTGCTAAGTCATAAAATTCAGCATGGGGAAAAGCAAACCAAGACCATTGACAGCTACAGACATCCAGACTCAAGAGCTGGTATTCTCCTTAAAATCAAATAAAATAGTAATTGTGATGACATTAGTTGGTTTGAGTCACTCTCATTCCCAACACTGTTCTTGGCAGTGGGAACTAGAGTGGGAACACTCTCTGCAGTTTAGGAAATTTCAACCCCAATCCTCAAATCTGAATCCCCTTAAATTACAAACAAGATTGAACCAATCCCAAGATTTGCAAAATTTTAGAGTAATTTTCAATGGAAGTGTGTTGTTTCACGAGTAAGATTTAAGTGGCTTTTAATTCCTTTGAAAATCAGTGTATCTCATGTTTTAAAATCCACTGCCATGTATGACTGAAAGACATTTTAAGGAGCAGGAAAAGAGAACGTGTTCTACTCTATAGGAAAAAAAAACAAAACAAAATAAAAATCTAAGTTTTACTGAGCTAACATGGGAATGTTATTGCTGCAGTATAATTCAAGAATAGAAAAATCACGTTTTTATATTTCAGCTGCAAATTAGGCTCAAAAAGCAGCAGAGTTAAAACCTCAATAGAGAAATGAATTGCTCTCTGAAAGACAGGCTATTCTGAAGCTGTAGAAGAGCAGAAAAGCAACAGCAAGGGTTGCATAAGCAGATGCCCTCCCACCTTTCTGTCAGAGTACCCACCTGCATAAATAAAATATTTAGCCAAACATCAACACTTATAAGGAAGCAACCCCCCACTTTAAAAAATCAGGCAAAAGCAAATTGAGGCTCATTGCAGAGAGCCCTGCCCTGAATACCGATGCACTACTGATACCCCAGGACCAAAAAAAGGGAGACATCTGGGGATCCTGAGGACACCTCACACATCTGCTGCGGGAGGATCTGAACACCTCTTGATAAAAACTTACTGCTAAAAATTTGGTGTGAGCAGGCAGCTTTTGTGGCAGAGGCAAGGGCATGGCTTTCCCACGAGTGGGGCTTTTCCCTGCCCTTATTCTAATGATGCACATTCAATTACGCCAGAAGAGAAAAGAGCCAAATCAGAAACATCTGTAGTTTGCCATATAATTACTGGATCTTCCCCATGGAGACTGACCTCTGTAACACTGATTATGGGCCCTGGATGGCTAAATGACAGGATATTCACACGGTTTAAATGTGTAACATGATTATAAGGGATTAAACAGGAGCTGTTATTTCCCATCTTGGTTTATGTTAACATAAGCGTGGACTTCATGATCTGGTGTTTAATCTTTGTGCCCAGTATGTAGTAGCTGAATTTACTCGCTATTAGTGGACCCAAAGCAGTGACCTGCCACGTTTTGATTATATAATAAAGTCCAATACTGGATCTGAGGTTAATATGCAGCCACAGCTTTCACCTGTAATAGGAATCTTTGACTGCTCTTTCTTCCCTGCTCTCATCTTCACACCAGCTTGTGACTTCTGGATGTGAACACACCATAATGAAATACATTTCAAAGTTGCAGTGATCAGACTGGTTTGTTTGCTTTTAAGCCCTACTCCCTTTAATTTCTCACTTTTGTTATCTCTTGCTTATTGATCTAAACTATCCATTACTGTTCTTAAAAGAGGCGCCTACTGTGAACTTCCCTCGCATCTGAGGCTACCCTGCCTCTCTGTAGCTGCCAGAGAAAAGGACAAGAGAACCAAATGTCTTAAATTATTTAAGACCCGATGGGATTTAGGAAACAAACAACCCACAGTAACTCTGCGATCTCCTCCGGCAGCCCGACAGCAGCCGCGTATATCATACCCACTGCAGAAAATTCCTTTAAATCAAAGTCTCCGTCTCCTCCGTGGATAAAAGTCCTAAAGTGAATTTAGGAGGCCCAAAGCAGTTTGTTTGCACGTGCTGTGTAAAGAGCATTGCAACCTAATTGCCTGTCCCTTCCGGGCTTTGATGCAAGAGGAGCTCTGAGAGCAGACCGAGCAAGTAGCCCTCGCTGGTTATTAAGCAGACTAATGCATTACTTTCTTATCTGAAGAAATTAACTGGGTTCCCATAAATGTGTTCACTTTCTGAGCTCCAAAACATCATCACACACCTTTCTCAGCATGAACCCTTTTATTTTTGAAAAATTTATTCTGCAGTTTAGCTTTGTTGTAAAAGGCAACAGATATATGCCATGATTTCTAAAGAGTGGACATTTTTTAAACATATGCACACCTATAGATCTGTTTTTCCTAATGGCCACAAGGCTTGCTTTTCTACTCCTGCAGGAAAAACTTGTCACAAAAGGCATCGCTCTTTTTAAAAAGTAACAA
Organism: Phaethornis superciliosus; assembly: GCA_023637945.1. Classification (NCBI taxonomy): domain Eukaryota; kingdom Metazoa; phylum Chordata; class Aves; order Apodiformes; family Trochilidae; genus Phaethornis; species Phaethornis superciliosus. The sequence goes on along the minus strand of JAJQWJ010000003.1, from coordinate 643,845 downwards.
GAATGACGAGTGACACTGAGGTATTTAGGAATCTTTCCTAAAGTCCATTACAAATCTACATTAATTTACCAGTTGCTCTCTTACAGTGCCCAGCAGATATGGGCAGAAAATACCCCTGCACGGGGAAGGACAGTAATTCTGAGCACAAAGCCAGACCTTTTCATTCCCATTACCTTGTTCTCCCATGCTGGTGAGCTGGGGAAGGTGTTTTGCCTGCTTTATTTCCCTGCTGGTGTCTGGGATCGATGGCAAGCTGCAAGATGATTCATTACTCTGAATAGATGACCTATCCCCACACTCTTCTGGAAGGGCCTCTCTCAACACGGGTAGAGCCTGCAGCATTACAAAAATAAAAATAGCCCCATTATCCTCTGTCTCAAGCATTTTCCAACACACATTTAGGCTAATCTACACTTCAGGCTGTAATCTGTTTCCAGGGTGTTTCTCTTAGATGTTAAATTACCTCCGAGTTAAATCAGCACCAGCTCAGGAATTGCCTTGAAGTTACACAAACTTTGAATTATTCTTTTAATAACTAGGTTTTCGGAAGAAAAAAAAAAACACAAAAAAACAACAAAACCCAACTCACCCCCCCCCTCACCCAAAACCAACCCTCAGTATTCCCTGCCTCACGCATTCAAAGCAAGCAGAAACAGGAGGGTGCACAGAATGCAGGGCATCCGACTGAAACTTCTCCAGCTGTTTACAACACCTGCATCCTAAAATATTCCTGAAAACAACAAACCTGAGGGCAGAGAAGCAGGCACACAGCTTGCCCAAGCCAGCCTCAGCCAGGCATGGGGCTGATTTTATACCCTGTTATTCCATCATTAATCCAGGCAGAAGGAAGGTTCTCACCAGGAGAACCAAAACTTGGTGTTCAGTCACAGGTACCAAGGCAACCTTGGTGTGGCTGACATCTCCATCAGGGTGTAAAGACATCTAACATGCTGTGTGAGCCACTCTTACAGCAGTGTAACCTGGCTGAAAAGGCCCTGGATTCCACAGCTTCCACAGCCCAGGACAACATATTCCTACCACACCAGATCCCTGTGGCTGGCCTGTATCCACAGAACAATTCCCCATTTCCTTAACAGGGATAACAGGAGAGATCCCTGAGAGAAGGGAAAAACTTACAGTAAAAGAAAACAGACGTAATGTATCAATAAGAGGTGAGAAGACAGGCAGGTCAACTCTGGGGACTACTGGAATGGGTGAGATGCTGGAGGCAGGGGAGGAGAAGGTGGACCTCCTACTGGCAATCACCAAATCCCAGTGGACCACAACTGCTGGCAAGGATGGAGCTGGTTTGTACAGCCAGAACTCAAAGCCCCCTCCTGCACCTCCACCCTGCTGCCAGCCTGTACAGGGCCATCCTCCACTGGGGTTCTCAACATCTTTAAGGCCTCAGAGAAAGAAGTCATTAACACAGGAAAAAAATTCAAACATTGGAGTCATAAATATTGAAGGGCCTTAGGTGCAGATCACTACCACTTCATAAACATCTTTATATTAAAACATGTTCCTAGGCATGCAGGCTGTCTAATTTATATTGATCCTGTCCCATGCAACCTGCCTGGAAATAACATGGGGGATACACCCTGGCATTACAAATAAGGGACTGGATCCACTTAATAAGCAATATAAATGTTAAATCCATACATGTGGGCAACAGCATCATGTAGCAATAAACAGATTATTACCACACACATTTACCCCTAAAGCTTCAGTTACTGGGCTCTATGCAAAAGTTTTTACATGCAATTATAAATTTATGTAGAGTATTTATCTGTCACTGGAACAGTGATGCATTTCTTGTGCATCTCTTCTACTTGCCTGAGCATTTTAAGGATAGAATACAAATCCCTTATCCACATACAGAAAAAGAAGTTACCCTGACTATAACTTAAAGTGTACAGCTAAGATGTAACCTCTTCATTATTTGCTTCAAATGTTATTAAAGCTAGGATATGGCAAGGCAGCTCAAACTGCTTTTTTATTTCTCTTTAGAAATTCAAGGAAAAACATTGCAAATTTTTTTGAGCAGTGCACAGGGCCAACTCATTACTGGCAGGATGCCTGGCAGACCTCCTGGCACAGAAGCAGCCAAGAGGTCTCCCCAGTGCCAGAGTCCCAGCTCTCCAGGCACAGCTGCAGCTGGAGGCAGCAGGGATGGGAGCCCTGCTCTCCCTGTGCTGCTGGCTGCTCGGGCTTTGCAGCTCTACCAAACAGTAATTTTTTCTTTTTTTAATTTTTTTTTTGAAAGAGTTAGTTGAGAACCTTTTGCATTGATATTTTAAAAAAGAGCACATGATGCTATTTGTAAAATGCTCTGCATAGTCAGTGTACCAAACATAACTCTGCTTTATTAAAAAAAAAAATTAAATGCATCATTCGTGATAAAAAGCAACTGAGCCACAGAAAAAGACAGATGATATAATCCTTGTGATAAATTCACACCACAGCAACTGGGAACTTGTTTAAATAAATAACTGGTTTGAAGCATGAAAAACAGACATGCTCCTGGAGACCTTAATGAGACTGTTTTCCTAGTGGGATAAAGTGCTGTCCATGTTTGCCTCAGGACCCCTGAAGAACCTGTTTTCTCTCCTTACCCCCCTCATAGCTGTCTCCAAGGCTGATTAATGAATGCAGACTGCTGTTTCCCCCCTTAGAGCCCACCCACCAGATCATGACAGTGACACAGGGCCTGTCTCTCCTTCATGATGCAGATTAGTCCCTGGGTGCCACTAATGCAGATAAAATCAGATACAAGCACTAACCTGGCCATCCTGTGCCTCCTTGCCAGAAACCAGCAGGCTTTCAAACATCTCTGCCACTTCTCCTGTCAGCTGGACCTGGTGCTTTCTCAAGAAGGTGGCATGGTCACTCAGAAGAGCCCGCAGCACGTCCAGGTCCCACTGCTGGTCTATCCTGAGACACAAAGCCGGGCACTGTTACTGGGACACCCCTCCTACACAAGGCTCACATGGTAACATGCTATGCAGTGATATGGACAAGCAAATCAACATGCTGTGGGAAAAGCCATCACACATTTTGTCCTTAATTCCCAGTTCTTCCTTTCAAAGAGTCCAAAGTGGAAAATGGAAGGAGTCACTTGTGACTTCTGCAAAGGTGGGGAGGACAGGCAGGGACAATCACCATCACATCTGTCCCCTGGGGCTGTCCTGAGACATGAAGTCAGGAGAGATCCAGCCTCTCCTGCAGCCCCTGGTCTCAGCCTTGAGCAGACCTCACTCTCCAGCAGGCACTCTGCTGAGTATTCACTTCCCCAGCCTCACCATTTCTTTTTGTTTTGTTTTAGAAGTCTCTTTATTATTTTTGATCAAAAGCACCTTTTCTTTTAACGCAGAAAAAGTAATTACTGCGATCCGGTTTGCCAAAGATGTTTGTTTTTCCAGTGGTTCCAATGAAGTTTCACAAACAGAGGACTGAATTCCAATTAACTCCACAAGTGTTTGTCCCTAAGAAACCATTCAGGAAATACAACAACGTATCAGTGCTTGCAGGCACGTCAGCCTCTAAAGAAGCAGCAGGTATGGTTAACTAGACCATCCTTCAGCACTCACAAGTGCCCCAATCCTGCTAACACTTGAGCACTGCTCAGCCTCTAACAGGGAGGAAGGTCTAGACAGAAGCTAAGAAAGAAAGAATAGAAATTGTTTTCATTTATTAAAGAGACTTAAAAAAAACCCAAACAACACCACCTAAATCAACTCTCGCTTGTCCTTGTGACATATACACAGGAAACTAAACAACCTTTTGAATAACTGCTGTTTATTGTTTTTAAATGCAATATGCATCTCCCGCTTCACAGAAACATTATTTGCTTCTCGAAATTACATTCCCCACCCTTACATGCTTGAGAGTCACATTGAAGATCACAGAAATTACTGGATAAGAGGTCCCTGAAGTTACTGTTTCCTTCCCAACCAGAGCAGCTTGTGTGGGAAATGATGGGCAAGACAGGGGAACTTGGCCCAAGGGCTGCCTGGCTTAACATGACTCACCATCAGTGAATGAAAAAAAAAATTAATTTGCTTAATATTCTCATTTTGAGCTGCACGGCTGCTGCCAAGATGCCTAAAGATCAGCACTCAGATGTCTTTATTTTCCAGTGTGAAGGGAGGGCTGGCCCCAGGTCTGCCTTCTCTGCACCAGGAAGGCAGAGCAGAGCTGGGGAAGAAAGAAAGGAATGTTAATCACACCCACACACAAGTTGTGTCTGCGATACCTGGTTTGCTTTTCATCCACCACTCTGCCTCCAGCATCAAGTGTTTCCTCAGGTAGGAGGCATCTATTCAGTGGGCTCTGGAATAAAGCCTGAAGCTGATGAAGGACGACTGCTTCGCATGCTTCAAGGTCATCTTCTTTCAGACTGCCAGCCCGATGACAAAAGCTACAAAATAAAGCAGGTATTACATACAACAGTTATTTAAGGAGCAGACAGCCAGCCCTGGTGTGGAGGCAGAAGCTGTAACACTTCTCCTAGTTAATGGGATAACCAGTAGGACAGCCCAGAGGGACAAACATCTGTGATGCTCTCTACAAAAGACAGAACAGGACAGGCTGGAAGGGCCAGGTTGGTTTGGAAACCCTTCCTCCTCTCCCTAGAAATCCTACAGCAAGTGCTTAGGAGAATCCTAGTTTATGGAGGCTGAGGTATAATTTTAAATAAAACTACAAAGCCATTCCCCATTCTTGTAATGAAGATGCTGTGCTGCAGAGGGACAGCCGTGGCACTCCCCCCAGTTGTGTTGGCATGGAGTTTAGTGATTCTTTTTGCTCTTTTACCTCAAAGAAAACTTGTTTTTCTGGGTTTTTTTGCTGCCTACCTCAGTAGCTCATACTAGCATTACTAGCCAACGGGATACTCTGTTTCTTAGGAGTAAGTATTTACTTCACCTAAGGGATCTGTGGAGTAAGGCTGCAAAACCTGCCACATTTAGGAAAAGAGTATTTGTCAGAGTAATTTGCGTATGTGCTTTTAAGTGCCATATTTCAGCTCCCCGATGACACTAAAGCAGTGGAAGGGGAAAAAGGCCTCTTAGCAACTGGCAATGTTTGTTTGCAGGAGCCTATTGCACTTTGCACTGGCCATTTGTCACCAGAGGAGCAGCACCTCTGTCTGGAGTCTCAGCAGGCTCCTGCAAAGCTGCTGGGTAACAGCCTCTCGCCAGCACTCACCTGAGCCCCATCAGGAGCCTATCAGCAATCACAACCAGAATTATGACACAGGGCAGCAAGCAAACAAAAACAAAGGGGTTCCTATAGGGGAAGAGGAGCAGCAGCTGGGACAAGGCACTAACCTCAGCAGCTCTGCTGTCCCCATCGTCTCCAGCTGCTGGTACAGCACCCGGTGCTGGGGGCTTATCCTCACCACCACCTCTTCTATCAGCTGCAGTGCACAGGAGAGTCCTGACAGCATCCCACTGACCCTGTGGGCAGGCAGCAGACAGGGCTTGAAGAGACCCCGGGTTACAACAGATATTTTAAATGCATTCTCACCATGTCCATTGGAAAAAGCTCTCATTTTAGCTTTTCAAAGTAAACAACAGCAAAAAGCACATTGCTTGAGCTCTGTAAAAATGAAAGAAACAAAAAAAACCACGAGCCAACAAATCATCCAAAATAAATAAATAAATATGATAATTTTTAAAAAAAAAATCAGATAGGGCCTGAGATGCTGAACTGATGTTACCCTGCCCCAAGTAGTTTAATTCCTTTACTTCCACAATCAGAATAAATCTGGTGACCACCTACAGGTACAGGGACATAACTGGGACCTCAGAGGGCTTTTGATGAAGCTGCATCTCTATAATGATGCAAATTAGGATTTAAACATTGAAACAATACAGCAGGCTAATCCTTGAACAGAGGTGTAAATGGGTATTCAGGTCCAGCCCGGCTCCTGCTTTGTTGGGAACTTTCCAGACCAGGTCTCCCCCAGCTGCATCTGCACCCCCAGAGCAACACAGGCAAAATACTTCCCCTCCCCGTGTGTAGAAACTGGCATATTTATACTATTAACCTTGGTTTGTGCTCCTTCAAGTGAAAAACTCTTGTGAGTGAAAACTTGCAGTATTTTAGGTAACACATTAAGCCACACTGAAAGCCATGTTTTCCATCAGACTGTGGGGCAACAGTGAACAATTAAGTGGGAGCTGCCGAGCATTTAGTTGAGTTTCCTAGACATTTAATAAGCAAAACAATACCAGGGGGATCACATATGCAGTTAAACAGTGCTTTTTCTTTTCCCCCAGTCTTACAAACCCTGTATTTTAGTGGCCGGCTCGTTTCCCATTGTTTTCCTCCCGCTGGGTGGTCCTTCCAGGGTGCCACTTGAGAGGGATACAATAATAAAAAGGGAAGGGGAAGGAAGGGACACCAACATAAAGAAAAACAAAATGTATGACAATCTGCAGCAGGCTACGGATCAGAGGTCAGCAAACAAGAGGTCCTTCTCTTTTACAGGTTGCTTCCTGGAAACAGTCTGATTAAGCTGACAGCTTGAATTATGTGTTACATTTTGTAATGCACAATCCATCTGTGCTAAGTCCTCTTCAATGCAGCTGAAGCAGCACAGGCATAAGCTCTGCCTTTTTCCACCCCCTCAGCACAGGCCTTAAAATAGTCATCATCTTTCTCTGCCCTAATTCCCCGAGACCCTCTCCCCGCTTCCCGGGTTTAAGCCCTTAAAGAAAAGGCTGGGTGCTGTCAGGAATGGTAAGAGGACACGGAGCCTTTCACCTCTGCTTCAGCTCCTCGGAGCAGCAACAAGCAGCCAGGGACCATGGCTATGGGGTGGCCTCACCTGGCAGGAGGGGAGATGGGGAGCAAGCCCCCCGCTCACCAGGACCACAGAGCTGCTGGGAAATACAGGGATCAGGCTCTGGCAGGGGGCTGAGCTGGGGGCACTCCTCTGAAGAGGTGGGGGTACAAACTCTGGTCAAGGCACCCACCCAACGGTGCTCCCGACAGAGTGATTAAAAATGGTAATTTTTACAAAATAAGGCAGCAAAGTTGCAGCATCCCCTTGTGAACTGTGACCAAGGCACAAAGCTTACACTAAAATAACCTTTCATAGCAACACCGCCTTTCTTTGGTTAATGAAATGATGATACCATGATAGCCATCCCTTCTAGCTGGAAAAGGACGTTTGAAATTAGGCTGACCTTTACAGAAGGAAAATATGTCCAGCAAAGAATTACCTCAAACATTTTTTTAAAACCCCAGAAAATGGTATTTCTACAGCAAGACAGGAAAGGCACTTTCTCCAAAAAAAATACAAACTTGTAACTTCTTGACAGGCAACAAGGATTTTGTTTTGCCTTTCAAGTGAGCTATAATCCCTGCACATGAGAGCTCCTCTCCCCTCCATCACTGGTCCTGACTTCGAGTAAGACACTAAAAATGCACAAATGGCCCAGACACAGCTGGAAAGCAGGAACAGTGCTTCGTTTGGGTACCACAGCTGCACTGTGAAAGTCCAAGCTACAAATATTTTCATTTAGAAGGACAAATACAAATGGTGTTGCAAAGATTCTGCACATTTCTTTAGCCAGAGTAGGAAATTCATAAGAGAAAAACACACAGACTAAAGAGACATGGCACAACCTGTGGCATTACTCATTCTGTGAACCTGTGCTGCAATCTATTCAGACTCAAATAAGTTGCATTCTCATAGCTGTGTGATTTGTAAATGGAAACCTGTGTACTAATTACCTGGAAACTTTTTCCCAAAATTTTTCATCTCATGAATTATTTTGCAGGACTCGAGCATGCATGCTGCATTTCACATGCCCTGGGAAGATGGACTTGGAAGGGCCATTGGGTTTTAAGTGCAACAATGGAGAAGGCAGTTTACCCCTCCATGAGACCTCCCGTGCCCTGCCAGTTTTGAATTTTATCTGCAGTTTAATTTTCAGGTAAAAACAAATTCAAATCTCAGTCTTTTCTGCAGAAACAGTGGCAGTGATCCCACTTCCACAGCCTTGAGAAATGGGAGGCATTCAGCCTGGCACAATGAGAGAAGAAACCTCCACGTTCTGCTCCCAGTCGTGCTCTGGAGATAATGCGAGCAGCAAAACCTCTGTATAATTTATCTGAGCCTGGAGAGCAGGGCAGAGCCTCCTCATCAGTCTGTGAACAGCCAGGCTCACTGGCGTCAGCAGGCAGAGAACAAAAGGTTAAATTACCCTCGCTCAGCTAGGACTTCTCCAGCAAAGGCAGGCACTCTATGCAACTTCCCCACAAAGTGTTATGATTAACAGGTGTTATACAAAGGCAAAAAACTGGGTAAAAGCTATTTAGATGTAAATTAGATGATGTTTCCATAGCAGGCAACAGCCTGATGCAAATGAGGAATGATAAAGTTACCAACGTGTATATTGATGGCCACTAGTTTCTGCTCAACTATCATCCATTAAAATACAAACCAATATTGAAATCAGTACCTAAGGCCATCAATGTAGGAAAAGTAGATGCATGAAGCAGATTAAAAAGCTGCAAACAATAAAAAAAAACACACACAAAAAACACACCAAAAAAAAAACCCAAAAAAAAAACCCCACAAAAAAAAACCAAAAAACCAAACCAAAACCTGAACCCAACCTGCAAGAGAGGAGTCCATATTTTCCAGAGGCAAAAAATCTGGTTTCCTTTGTACGTGATCTCTACCCAATAAACAGTCACCAGCTAACCAGCCTATCTAGTTATCTAAGTATCTAGTATCTGGTTAACTGCTCCAGTTAGGAGAAGTTTGAAATTGCACAAGGTAGAGACCCATGGGGAGCAGCAGCTGCTAGAATACAGCAGGTGCCTGCAGAAAAGGCTTTCTACAATATTTCTGCTGTGACTGGGGGCAGGAAACTGGTGAGGAGGGAGAAGGATGTTGGGGATCCAGAGGAAAAGGAAACAGAAGTGTGCTGCTCCCAGAGAGTGGGCAGGAGACAGGCAGCAAGTGTAGGACTCAAAAGCATGGGGTCAGGCAGTGGGAAGATGTCAGGGGTGAAGGGGGATGTGGGCATAAAGAGCTGCACAGGGAACTGTCAGCAAAGAGACTTTCAGAAGAATGAAGACAGGAGATAAAGGTGGGAGGGATGTGACACAGAAAGGTGGAGACCCAGGAAGGGATGATGGCAGTTAGCATGGGAGCAAAGCCAGCCCTCCCGTGCAACCTGGGCACTCTGTAGTGGGTACTGTTGCACCAGGATGAGGAACTGCTTCCCTGGTTTACCAGCAAGTCACAAGGACAAAAATCCAGCTGTGGTCAGTATTAGATGATAACCTGATAATCTGTAACAATAATTACAGCCTGGCACTGCAAGTGCTGTTGGCAATAAAACACTTTCATGGGGTAGCAGAGGACAAGCCATGCATCTGGGCCACACTTTCCCCATACTTTGTTTCTCTCTTTTCTGTTGTAAAACAAAATGCTCACAAAATTTAACCGACTGGAAATTTTAATCTACACAAAATACATTGTTTAGTAAATTGTAAGTACTACAATATAAACTCATTAAAAGTAAGATTTGTGTGCATTTGAAGAACACCTATTACATTTTTAAAACAACTTAACTTGTCCCAGGCTGACCAGAATGATTTACCCTGAAGCTAACCACCACTAGCACAGAGATAGGAAGATAATAAAAATAAATATGTAAGGAGTTTGCCTGCCTGTATGTGAGCAGCCTCTGAGGCACATGCTAACTGGCAGAGAGAAGAGAGGTCAGGACATACCTATCTGGCACTGAGCTGATGGAGGGCTCCTCCTGCATGGTGGGAGAGGGGGGTGGCTGCAGTGGGGGTCCCTCAGCAGCCTGGGGACCACAGCTGGCTGCTGGAGAGACTCTGCCCTGCCCCACCCCCGGGGTGCTCAGCATCACCTCCTCGGTGCTCACAGGGAGCTCAGGGCTGCACTCCTGGCTCACCTCCTTACAAGCCCCCTCGTCATTCAGGACAGATTTTGGTCCTATAACAAGAAAAAAAAAAAAAAAAAAAAATCAAAAAGATGATCAGGTGCAAGGAGTACACGGCAGTGTAGGGAATTAAACAAAGATTACCTATGCTGTTAGCTCAGCTCTTTTCTCAAACAGGCATGGAGGAGCATCCCTCTGCTCTCCTTACCCTCTGGGTTTCCCTGCTCACAGCCCCGTGTCCTTCTGCACTGCTCTCACAAGGGGGAGTCCAGCGAGGCTCCTGCCTTTGGGCTCTGCAGCTCCTGATGCCCGGGACACAAACCTGGCATTCCTCAAAAAAACATCCTGACTTCACTCAACCATCCCTGGAGAAACCATGAAACAGGAAAGCTGGGAGCAGCTTTCCTCACAGAGGTGCAAAAAGTACACCTGAAGAGCCTGCTATCACCGATTTTTTAATCCCTGCAGAAGAAATACCTGCCCAGGGGTTTTAAATTGCACATTAGTTGCCTTCTCTAAAGGAAAGTACAGAGCTGAATCATACTTCTAAGATGACATATACATGCAACTTATCTTTTCATAGAATGCCAGAAGGGACCAGCTAGTGCTGTAACAAATTAGTATTGCCACAGAAACTTCCACTTTTTCATGAAAATCCCCATGGATTTAAATTCACCAGCATTTGCACACCTGCTAACACCACAGTCCCAGCATTTCTGCTCATCATGGTCACAGACCTTCAGTGGAACCAAATCACTGAAGGTTTATGCCAAACAGTAGCTGGTTCCAGGACAGCCTCTCCTGGCTTTTTTTCCAAATTTGTGAAACAAGTACAGGAAACAGAAATGTCACTACTGTACCTGCTGGGAAATGAGCAGGGCAGGGCAGGGCTGAGCCCTTTGCATGCTTGCTCCAGGTATGGCACAGCCCAGCACCTTCCTCAGCTGCCACCACTGCAGCATGGAAGGTGAAGCTTAGGAGAGGTGAAGGAGCCCATTCCCTGCAGACACCCCCAGCAGCCTGCTCACTCCACAACACATACTTGGCAGCAGGCAGACATCAAAAGCCCCTCAGGCAGTCTGAGGTGATTACTGTGCCTTTTGACAAAAAACTCGTTTTGATTTTGAAGCCAACTGTACAGTTTTTCTCTGAAGGCAGAGATACAGAATTCCAGAAATTAAATGGATATTTTTTCCTAAACACAATGCTGGCCTCCTCATCCTGCCCCATGGGGAGGAGCTGCAGACACAGCCTGGGGTGAACACCAGCCAGGCTGGACTGGTCTCTTCACAGCACCAGCAAGACAGGCTGTCATTAAAATGTGGAAGTGGCAAATGCATCAGATCAAAGACAACGAGAGGTAAATAAATTCCTGAGAGAAAGAAAAAGGAACAGGGAAAAAACAAAACAAACCAACACAACCCTCAAGAAAGAGGATGTCAGAAAAACCCCAAGATGCAGCAGAGATCTGATGGGGATGCCAGCTCCCCTCAGAAAAGAAATCCACAATCATTACAGGATTGCAGGAGTCCCTGCATCATTAGAGATGCCACCAGTTTCCATTATAAATAGCTCCATTTTAGAAGTTGTTATGGGGCTTGGAAAACTAGTTTAAGTTGAAAATTGCTATGCTAGCTGGCAAGGCATGGGAAAGTATTTCTGCAGGGTTTTAAGAAAGGAATAAACTGTTACTGAGCGACAAATCTTTGTCACTGCAACTTCAAAAACACATCCATTAGCTTACTTCAAAGTAACTATCCAAGTCAGCAATATGGAAGAGAAAACATTTTGCCAAAACATAGATGTGGAAGGAAAATAATAATAAAAAAAAAAAGGCTGGGAAGTTGGGACACAGCCTTCAAGGGAAGTGCATCTTGTCCCAAAACAAGAACAGCTCGGGTTGGACATCTCCCTTTCCCTTCCCAGGGAAGCTGGGATGCAGGCAGAGCAACCCCACCAAGCAAGAGTTCATCCAGCCACAGACAGGGGCACACCAGTCCTCAGCCTACATTACCAAATCCACTGTTACAAAATGGATGAGCTGTTGTGCACAACCGTTTTGAGGGAGAAGGAAATCGACCCAAACCAGAAGTGACATACTCTGCCTCTTACAATGAGGCTCAGGACTTCAAGACAACTGTGGGCACAGCAGTGAAGAAATCTTCACTTTCTAATGGAGAACCAAAGGAGGCTGAGCACTCAAGCAAGCCCTTCCTCCAGATAAGCAGACTGGGAGGAAATGGGAGTCAAAAGAAAGCAAATAATCGAAAAGTATTAAAAAAAAAAAGAAAAAGGCAAGTGTTGCCTGCTTCAGCCAGAGTGCAACACATACAGGGGAAAACAGTAACTGTGGGAATCACTCTGGTGGCAGAGGCAGACAGGCAGGTGCCCTGCTGTACCTGGGATGTTTCCATGCAGCTGTTCCTCTTCAGGGGCAGAGGATGAAGAGATGAGCTGCTTGGAGCCTTCCTCACTGGTTGCCAGGTCCCCATGTCTCAATGCTTCCTCCACTGAGGCATCACCCTCTGAATCAGTGCTTCTGCTCTTTTGACCAAGTCCTCCAAGTGACAGAGGGCACAAGGGCAGGTCAGGCACCAAGCTGCTCTCTACAGCCTTGGGGGGTTTCTGCCCCATGTCCAAACCTCCAGCAGCTGAGCTGGCTGATTTGTGGTGGCCCATGAAGACTGTGGCTGGATGATACAATCCTCTTGGCATGGCCTCCCTGGTGGTAATTCCTGCTTGCATTCCCATCCTCAGCATCTGAAAAACACAGGTGGAAGACATCTTAAGGAAACAAACAGGCAGCAAGTTGCAAAGGGAGCTTCTAGAGGGCTGCATGTTGATTTCTGGAGAGAAGAGAGTCACAGAATTCAAGTATTTTGTACAGTGGTACTATTACACAAACACTTGGCATGCACTTCTTGCATCCTAGTGTGAAAACAAGGGCCCAGACCTCAACTGAAGCTCATGAGCAAAAATACCTAGTGGCAAAAGCACACTGCAACCCCACTCTGAACTAAAGGGACTGAAATACAGGCAGTATCTGGTTTTTACAAACAGGCAAGCTTTTACTGTTAGATCCCTGCAAAGGCTTTTAAGACCCTGGACCAAAGCACAACATTTAGCCCTAGACACCAAAGTCACTGGGAACACCTGGGAGTTACTGACTCCAGCAGAACCCTGTGCTCTCCTGGTGATGATGTGTGCACATCCTCAGGAGCCCGTGGCATAACTGACCTTCCTGAAGCACCTGCTCCCAGCAACCTCCTCCTGCTGCTCCTCTCATGATCTTCTCTAGAAGGCAAGGGGATGAGGAAGGGTCCCCAGAGAACCTGAGGCATACATCTGCCATCACGGACTTGTCTCTGTATCCAGCTTTGCTCACAGCATGTCAACAAAGCAAACAGGAATGAGGCAAAAATCACTGTCTTCATTGTCTTCCTTCTGCTCTTTCTTGGCTGTTAAATGACACCAAAGAGGAAGAACTACTCAGCTAACACCACATAGATGAAATCACATTTTCCACAAAGCTACTTTTGGCACTAGGCAGAAATGGCACTTTCCTCCCAGAACTGTTGAACTTGCATAAAAATAGTTCTAACTGTATAACCACTCTGCCTCTAAATCCCAGTGTTTTAATACTTGCCTTTTTTTTCTTTGTGAGCCTACTCAATCAGAACAATTTAGGAGGAGTGGCTACTGCCACCACTACTACTAAGAGGTCACTGCCAGTTTATGCAAAGCCAAAATTAGCTATCCTAATACCACTGTTCATACTAAGCAGGGCTTACTTTTCAGCCCCAAATCACAGCAGGACAATTTACAGTCACCTCCACACCTCTCTCCTCTCTTTCATTGCCTGACCTCTTCCTACCAGACAAAGTCAGCTGCCAAACCCAGCTTAAAGGAAACAAAGGCATCTTGTCTAGTCTGTGACCAAGTTTCATTAAAAAAGCTCAAATTCCACGTAACAAGAAGCAGAACAAAAAGCCATGAAGTTATTTTAAGCAGAAGTAAAGGTTTGCCACTCAGATTAAGTTCACAGCTTATTCCATCACCACTGCTCTCAGGTTCCTCCTAATTACTTTTCAGGGCTTGGATTTACTGCTTTAAAATGCACCTAGCAAGTACTTTATGGATTTAGCAGCTCCTGGATGTAAGTGTTCCAAAACAAATGCATCTCAAACAGGTACAAGTGCTTGGCAGAGTCACAGCAGGCACACAACCCCAATAAGCTCCTCTTTGACTGCAGGAAAAAAAAAAAAAATAAAAAAAAAAAAAAGAAAAAAAAAAAAAAGAAAAAAAAAAAAGAAAAAAAAAAAAAAGAAAAAAAAAAAAAAAAAAAAAGAAAAAAATGGCCTCCTCACCTTTGCATTCTCAAAGCAAAAGTATGACAGGGAGCACTGGTCTATGCACTGTTTTTAGCACCAAAACCGTAAAAACATGTTGATGACTCACTTGTAACTGTCAACAAAATGACTGAATTTGATGTCACTCCAGATGGGAGTTAAACAGAAAAAAAAAAAAATTAGAGTTCAAAAGGGTGCATATCCCATGGCTCAGGGAAGCACCAGATATTCACACTGGTATTTTAGAGGCTTTGGGATACTGATTGTCTCTAGGAGATTGTTCTTTGATTGTCCTTGATCCCCAAAATGCATCACTGACAATGCTGCCACACCACCACTGGCACCCTGACTAGCCTGAAGAAAACCATTACAACACCAGTGCTGTGAAATAAAACCCGTTCCCAGCTGTGATGATCCACATCCTGGCTACACCACCTCCTAACCACACACTCACTCTGACTGACTTCATGCCATATTACCAAGAGCAAACTCATTTTTGGACATAAGAACAAGAAAATTTCAAGTGGTGGAAAACGGGCACATTCAGTCTGACAAAAATGTAGTTAGAGAAGAGGATTTAGACACAGCACACAGACGAGGCAAAAGGATGCACAATTTAGTTAAGTTATCCTTGAATTTATCGGGAGAGATGAGGAGAGGAATGAAACAGGAGAGGAGAAAAATCCCAATCAAGCTACTATGCGTTATTCAGCATGAAGTGACATTCTTGTGTATACACCAAGTTCTTGCATTGTCCAAAACCTGCAAACAGTTTTTAAAAATTTAAGCCATACTCTTAAGACTCTGATGTTCTAGTATTTATGTAAACTTTTCCATAGGTTAGAAATCCCTTCTCCTACACCAACTTGCTTGTAACTGAAGAATCTAGCATTCAAAAATGCCTCACCTTTTCACATAGATCTGATTTTAAAATATAATTCACAAACTGCTGGAGGCCTGCTTATATAGGTCAAGGTTGCTCGGGTTCATTGCTTTGTATATTACAGTTTAAAGAACACCCTAAGTTCAAGGTTTTTAACTTTTTAATCTATGGGGAAAACTTCCTATAAACTCAGATTAACAACTGCTAATGCACTGAAGAAAGAAAACAGAAAACCTTCCTCCTACTATAAAAACAAAACAGTGTGGCCTCTGTTTCTTTTCTGATAAGAGTCTTAAATACCAAACATTTAACTGCATAATAACATTTACTGGCAGCCAGGCAGCCTGCTTAGCAGATATATAAAGCAGGTAAAAGGAGAAAAAGTTAATTTCTTGGCTGAATGATTCCATCGGTAGCTATAGGGCAAACTAGAAAGTCTTTTAGTAAAGTAGCAGTTGATTCTTCTATCAATCTGCAGCACACATACTCTTCCAAGGAATGCATTAAATATGAAAATCATATCCCGTTATCATCTGTTCCCAGCTTTCAGCCCAGTAAGCTTTTCTTAATGAATGCTGTAGCCTAAGGGACAAGAATGCTGTTGGCTTCTCTGAATAATGGAGTGACGCGGCCATTCCTGCTTATTACAATATCGACTGGCTGAGGGGGTTTCAGACACAGTCACAAGTGACTACTCTTGCCAGCATGCTCCAAGTTATTACAAGATGTTTTTAGACATTTCATCTAAAAGAGCTTTACTGCTTTTAGTGAAGAAAAAGCGATGGTCTTGAACTGTATCATTTATATGGAGATAGGAGGAGGGATTAGAAACCTGCCTTACTGCAGATATATAGCAGAATGTATTTAAGTATTCCTTGTCAGTCTTTTTGTCTGTTATTCAGATATGCAATCTCTCTTTGCTGCTTCTGAGAAAAGGTCAAAACACACAAAATTATAAATACACCATATGAATCGACTGCCGCATTTAAGAAGAAATATCATTAAGAATACTTCCTATTTGGTCAAGACCATTTTCACACTGTTCAGCATAGGAATTATAAAAACAAAACAAAGATTATTATGAACAGTTAGCGTGTGTGTGTGTCCCCCTTTTAATTCTAGTTCTTTGGCTGAAATAATCGCTCCTTTTAGCCAGGATACTCTACTTCACTCAAGCACTAAACAATATTTCACACTACAAATGCTGCAATGAAAATCCCCTTGCCAAGACTGCTTAGCAGTTTCTGCCTCTCCAGACAGCAGCTCAGAGGAAAACACCTCCATGCAATAAAACAAACACATTCCCCCTACTTCTTCTGCATTACCTGCTTCTCGTGGTCTTCCTCCTTGTTACCTTCTGCTGACAAGTCACCCTCCTGAAGTGGTAATGTGCTTTTCATTTCTCTCCCATACCATGCCTAAACATGAACAAATCCATTATATATAACTGAAGAAAAAAACCCCAAACAAACAAAAACACCACAAATCAACAAATACTGCTTTGCAAATTATCCACTTTTAAATGTAATGTCCTAAGAGCATTTTTTAGCTTGGACTACATTAAAAAAGCCAGAGAACGTATTTTTTCTTAGTTTTTCCACATCACTGAGCAAGCACACAATCTTCTGCAGGTTTTTAATACACATTTATTCATTCACATAATTTAGAACCCTACAAAACAGTAATAATTTCTTGTCTCAAATTTATTTCATCCCAACTAGCATTTCTAACGCCAAATTATTTCTGCTGCATCCAGACAATGACTCAATCGCTTTGGGATTAAATGAGCTTTAGAATTTCTCTTACACACATCATCTTACAACTCATTGAGCTATTTATACAGAAAAGTATATGGCAGATGTTATGAAGAGCAACCCAGCATGAAAGACAACTTGGTGCAGTGTTACTGACAAACAACGGCGTAAACCGCCTTCACCTCCACTACATTGTTTAATTGACCAGATGTAATGCCTTCGTAGGAGGACTACTGCTTGAAAGCCCAGCACATGCAGCACCTATAATTAATTCTGTTTGTTAGTAATTGTAAACCCCAATAACAAGTTACATCGGCCATGAATGAAAGCACTTCAGTACCTATTCTGCATCAGGTAATATGCATGAAAATAAATCTTTAGAGCAATTAACTTCGCCGGCTCTGCACTTCAGTCCAGCACTGCATTCAGCAAGTCTGCTGCTTCCCAGGCAAGAGAAGCTGTTCATAAAACTTTACAAAACAAAAACCAGCTTGGTAGAATTAAACAAACTCAAAATACACTCAAATGTAACTACTAGATTTTCCAAAAAGCTTAAGTGAATTTACTCAAACAAATTGCAGGCACACAAACACCGAAAAAAAAGTAAATTCTTCAAAACCAAAAGAAGTTTTGTCAGCTACAGCCATATAAACTGTGTGCACAGTTATGATAAAGCACTGCTGAAGGGCATACTCGCTCCAAGAGAAAAAAAAAAAAAGTAATAATTTCTTTCTGTGTACTTCCACAACAGATTAAATCATTACATGCTCCATCATTCTTATGCAATCCACAGCAAGGGGGCTTTTCATAACTGTAGCACAGAGGGAATGTAATGTGTGCTCTGTTCAACAGCTCAGAAAAAAGTAAGTCTAACCTGGAAAAAATAAAATGGATGGCATAGAAACACCAAAATGGAAGCAATGCACAAAAACCATGCATGCAGACCCACCCGTGGCACAGCCAGATGTCAGAACAACCAACCAGGGACAGACATCACCCCAGCCAAACATTTCTGAAGAATGCAACTGCTCTTACAAAGCAGATTTTATATCTGCTCACATTTCCTCTCGGTTTTTACCTCCCCAAAAACCTGAACCCATGTCAGAGGCACAAGCATATGGCCACAATTTTACTTTAAATCTGAGATCATTGCCAATCTATACCACTTTGCAACATCCCAAATTGTTCTTCAGAGAATGGCAAAACAATGTCAGACATAATGATTAAAAAATCCTCAGCGTTTGGCTTTTTCTTACAGTAGCCAATTAAACAGAGCACGTCAGGCATGAGTTATGATAAAAAAAATCAGGTCTATTATATAACCTTATATCTGGATCCTGATCAAGTTTGTTTCAAACATTAAGATGAGACATGCAATCTCTTCACGAGTACAGAAGAATTACATCTTATTTCTGCATTAATTATAAAAAGGCAATACAAATGCAGCTGTTGACTTGCAACTTTCTTTCATCCTCACCGGTTTTTATTCTTCCTTTTAAAGCATAATGACCACACATGCATGTTGCAGCAACTTTTATAAAAATCAGTCATTTAAAACCAGAAGAGGCATGTATTAGTTTGACAGCCTCCTGCATAAGTATAATTCCTACACAAATCACCAAAGTGGAAGTCCAGAAGGAAAGTTCAAAATTTCCAACTCTGAAGGCACATGAATCAAATCTGGATAGATGCACAAATGGTATCAAAAGCCAAGACATGAGCACTGGAACTGGAAGAAGCAGTGCTTCCCCTGACCACTGCTGCAGTACTGCTATTTGAGTGTCCAGTGAGTGTGACCACATTTGGGCTGGTCCAGATAGTTCAGATACAGTAACTTGTTGCAATACTACAACACTACTTCCTCCACTGGTGAAGACAAAGCAGTAAGCATGGGGAAGACTAACTGTGGTTACTTAGGGTGCTCACACCAGCAAAACTGAAACTATGACCAGAAACCACCTCCATTAAATGTATTTGAGTATTTTAAGTAATAAAAGCCTTAATAAGATAGAGTTTTATAACAAAGTCTTTGTGAAAATATTACAACTCAAGCCTTCTTATTGTCCTAACCTAGACACTGCTATTTTATTATCTTATCACTAACACGCCAAACACATGATCCATTGCTACATTTTATCTGTTTTCCCTTCCTTCCAAGAGACTCAGAAGCACAGGGCACTTTACTGAGTATCAAATGCAGAGTTCTGTGTTGGTGACAGCTACAGGAGGATCTTTAGATTAGCAGAGTTTCAGTTAATTTCAAATTCCCAAACATTACCATGTGTAGCCACTCCAAAACATATGGCAAGGTTTCACCAACATCTGAAGTCCTGGTGTGCATACTACTTGGACAAAATCATTTTATCAACCCTCTAATAACAGTAAACACTAACATATTAAGTCTTATAGAAAGTTACTTCCATCTTCTGAATCATCTCTGAGCCTGAAGTTTTCACATGAGCTTCAAGCCTGTCAAACTCCCTTAAGAGGCTCTGGTTCCGCAGAAGGGCTCCTTTGTGTCGGTCATCTATTTCTTTCAAATACTTTTTCAGCTTCATGTGTTTTAGCTTCATTCTGCAGGGGGAAAATAACCTGTATTTAAAGGGCATAAAATTAAACAAACGTATCTGCTACAGTTCTTTTTCTTCAGACACATCCATACTGACACTTCTGCAGGAGTTGCCTCCCCAGCCTCCCAAAAAGGAGGAGACACATTCTTCTGCACCACTGCCCAAAGCTGCTTTCCACAACTGACAGGATGGATCCTATATAACTTCACATGTAGACAAGGGGGCTGGTGTTCAAAGAGAGAAGTCCGTTTTAAAACTCTTGAAATTTCTTTTAATTTGACTACATTTTAGTGACATAGATCACATTAAATCAAAATTAAAACAGTATTTAGAAGAATGTGTTGTGAAAGTCACAGAAATGGTAACACCAGGTCTGTGGTCTCACAACTCCTTTGAGCCAACATGCTGCATCAAGCAGGGCATCTCACTCTGAGCATTTCTGGTTGGGGCCAACACTACCTGCTGTGCGGCCAAGTGGCCCAAGAGCCATCCAGATTAAAATCTACCTAAAAACTGAGTCAAGAAGCACTGGACGAGTCACTTCCCAGCCCTCTTTTGTTGGCTTGTTTTTGTTTTCTTTAGATAGTTGCTTAGAATTGCTGTTAGGTTGGGGGTTTTTTTGCACAGACTGTATATGCAATATACATGAAACAAGTAAAACAGAAAAAATCCAAGGAGCAGGATCAAAACCAAGAATACCCTCCAGGACTTTAAGACCTTAGGACTTTCTAGAGTGAACTATGCTACAGTGATTTTACAAAAGTTGCATAAAACCAATTTGCATGTCAGTTATTACTAAAACAATACCACTTCAGTATCAACAGAATCAGGTAGTTACTTTATTGCTGAAGTCATTTAATGAACATCTGAGAGACGTGAATGCCACATTATATCAAACACATGAATATAAATCAGTCATAAAAACCCATCAAGATACCATTTTAAAAGCTTTCCATGATACCCAGGTCTTTGTAACTAAAATAAAATCACAGAATCAAACAATAAGCTATAAGAAACTTTCAAATAGGCTTACTTGTATGCATCAGATTTTCTGTATTCTATCAGTTTTCTTTCTAATTCCAGCCTCTTGGCTTCACTGGAAGAAAAAACAAGCAATATATAGTAAGACAAAACTATTTAACAATTTAAATCCTCAAAATGCAAGAAGTAAAGCATTTTACAGAGCATAACCTTCTTCTGACAGAGAGCACATTTGAGCTACATTGGTAGCTTCACAGATTGATCTGCCAGCCAAGATTACCACAAAAAAACCCAAACCACCAACACCAACCTCAAAGCTTTGTCTCTGTGTTCCTCATTCAAAGAAGCCATCAGTTGTTTCAAGGGGAAAAGATGCCTAAACTTGTACACATCTCTACAAATCACCCACCAAAATAGCCAGGGGGTTCTGCTCAGCCTAAGCTGCTGTTCCAAGCCCCATCCCCACACGGAGTCCCAGAGCAGATCTCTTTCTGTGCAGGAAATCCTGAGCTGAGCTTGTTCAGACATACAGCTCCACAGAACTTCCCATAGCATTTTATCAACACATTAAAAGAGATTTCAAAAAAATCCCAACTCTTTCCCAGTTTACAGAACAAATATGCTACCTAAGTATTTAACAATTTGAACTTAAAATCAAGTGACTATTTCACACTTTTTGCGTTAAAGCAAAGTGCATCTACAGATTTGTTAGCACTACCTGCCATAACTTACTAAAGGCTAACAGATATACCTCACCTACAACCTATTGCAGAGAGAATCTATTTTCAGGAAAAGAGCAAACCTGATATTATTTAATGACTACAAATGAACTGGAAGATAAACAACTATCAAAAATAAACTGCCAAGACAGAAGCTGCCAGTAGTTTCACATTAAAAACCCTGGAACAACTAAAGCAAGCACCCTAAGTTGCTTATTAAAAAATAATCTCAAGTTCTCATTAGCCAGGAAGGCTGTACACATGATGGATAAGGGCTGACCCAGGAGACTGCACATCCCCATGGGGCTGGGCACACTTATCTCTGATTTGTGTGCTCCCCTGCAAACGTGCTCGTGTCACAGGCACTCACATTTGCTTCCTCCCAGTTGTCCTGCACAGAGGAGAGCAAGGAAGAAAACCACACCTCCTGCTTCTCAGCCTGAGAGATCAAGGCATCCATTTTACCCATCTGATCCTGCCACTTTCTGAAACAAGATTAGGTTTTCATGTCATGCATGCAATTTAAAAGCCACGCTTCATCTGGGATCTCATCCTTTCAATTTCCTTTTACATGATGGACAGCTAAGCAAAAGCAGATTTCAAGATCTTGTTTTTACACTTCTAGAAGTAATTTTCATGACTCAATGAAGAACACCGATATCCCGATGGATGTAAAAGCTGATGGAGAGGAAAAGCCATTGGCTCCAGTCCTATTTCTCATTCTCTGATAGCACAGGTAGCACGTCACATTCCTCACCTCTGGAAGATGCTTTCCTCCTTTCTTCTCAACCAGCGTGGTGCTTCTCTATACCATTCATTACCTTGTTGCAGCTATTTAGATAGCATGTGAATATATAAGTAAGGTCTTCCCAAGGCAAGGCAAAGCAGTATAAAAGCCCTCAGGTAAGAGCCTCTCCACATCTGAGAGCCATCATTCCAGGAGCCCAACGTGGTTCCTGCACAGCCTGGGGGGTTCTGCAACACAGCTCTGCCCAAGCACCCAGCTGGAGACAACCACGATTTGACTTGTGGGTTTGCTTCCCCAGGTTCTGCCAAGGTTCCAGCAGTTTTGATGTGGCAGTGGCAAAAGAGAAGCTTGAAGCAGTACAGGGATCAGTTTAGCAACTCCACTGCACCACCACCTCTGTTGTTACCTCAAAAAACAAAGCTCTTACCCAAGCCCTCTGCCTACAACTTATATTTGGCCACTCAGGTTTGCATTAGGCTGCAGTGGTTTAAAGTCAGGTATCGACTTTTTTCTTCAATGGGCAAAAAGAGCACACTTCACAACTTTATAGGGATGCAGGTGGCTCATTTTCAAACAACCCTGAATCTCCAGTCTACAGAGAGAAAATGTTTGGGATTTGACAGCAGAATTAAATTCCCTGGTCAGCCACAAGCTGTCTCTAATCTCTGGCATTTCACCAGGAATCGATCTGCAGTGATATTTGATCCCTCACCTCCCATTTAAACCAGCAGGAATAAGATGCCTCAGTATTTTTTGAAATACCAGGCCTTGGGCTCTCTGTGCTTCAGTTCCACATCCATAATGTAGGAATACCAACACTGTTGTCACCATACCCTGTTGAGATAAGTACACAGAAAATTGCACAACACTTGGCCACAATGCAATCTTCCCATAAAAGTAAGAAATTTTATTTTTACAGTAGGTTTTCTACACCAATCTGACATTAAATCAACTGTTGAGCACTGAGCTGAATCCTCACAGCCTGGAGCCCGGGCAGAGCCTGCTCAAGCCTCAGCCAATCTTGCTGAGGGGGTTAGAGGTGCCTGTTTTTCAACCACCTTCTGCATAAAACTGGTAACAGCAGGTGTTTCCAAAACTAATAACCCTACCTGCCTTGCATTCTCAGTTCAGGACATCTCAGTATTTGTACACATTTACTGCAAATCACCCTTAGCTTGAAGCATCTGACTTCATTCTGAAAAGCAAGGCTAATTGCAAAGTTAGTCACAGTGTTAAGCACAGCACTTAACTATGTAATTCATTTACTCCATCAGCCTCACCACTCAAACTCTGCCACCTCACCAGCAACCACTGAAGTGCTGAGTAATCACCTGTTCCTCTAAAACACAGAAGGCAATTGCTCTACCCCATTTCACTTAGCTCTGACACCTAAAACTTGTCTGCAATTCTGCTCACAACACAGATACCATGCACAGACCTACACAGAAATTAATTTTTGTATTTGGATGTCAAGGTGTGACTTAAGAAGCTGAAATGCTCCAGTGATTTAACAACAGCCTCCATAGTTACACTTTTAGAAGTTGTTAATCTAAAGGGCATCATTTTGAGAAACTCTGAAGAGGCACTGCCTCTGCAGCACTACTCCCAGAGGCAACAGCACCACACAACCTGCAGTCTGGCATAAAAATTACCCCTTGTTTGCCGACACCACCAAGTACAAATACAGACAAGTACACAAAAGAGAAGTGTGCCAGGCAGAAAAGGTCTGTTTCTTATTGTAAGCCCTGGGATACTAGGGCTGTCCAGAGGAAGCACAGCTCCTGCAAGCCTGCTGTCTGTCTGCCTCCAATTCCCTCTCCCCAAATAACTCCTGATTCTTTAGGTACAGCTCAATTAGGCAGAGGAGCTGCCATCTGAGACTTACTACATCCACAGAGGTTTCAGAGGGGCTGAAGAGGGGTAGTCCATTTGTGCAGTGTGAGCTCAGCCTTAGCTCAGACAACAGGAGACACCAAAGAGATGATCAAACGTCAGGCAGATCAGGTTCTGGAGAAGCACAAGACATCCCTGCTCCTAACAGGAGTGATATCTGCACACAAAGGCACAGTTCAGAGCAGCACACAGTCTGGAACACACTGGTATTTTAATCTGCCATGTCCATTTTCTAATGACAGAATTTAGATAAAGCATCTTCCCTATCCAGGGCCCACATCTCTAATAATTTATATTTTTCTTAAAAAGTACAATTTGTATATTCCTGTCCAGTCTTTTGAACAGCAAGTTATTCTTGTTTTGTTTTCCAGTGGTCTCTCAGAGCAGAGGAGAATATTATTGAAGATACACACAGCATTTCTGCAAAGTGCTATCTAGGTACAAGTGCAGATTCCCACAGCCATGGTCATCTTTCTGCTCATACCCCACATTTGAGATACCTGTGTGAGACCCAGAAATCTGAATCTTCTGTACTGGCCTGAAAAAAGGTAGTGCTTAAAAAGCAGCTTCACAACAGTACACCATAAATTACCTCGAAAGAGACTGGCCATAAAATAGTGCTCAGTGACAGCAATTACTGTGGGCACTGCAGTGAGGAGCAGGCCTGGAGCATCACTAATTGTGCACAGCTTCAGTGACACACCCCCCAGGCCATGTACACCCCCCTGAAAGTCAGACCCACCCTGAAGTGCCCACATGATGAAAATACCCCTCGTATAAAATGCCTCCTAAATGCCCCTTAAAAAAAAAAATAATTAGCAATACATCTATAGGGGAAACACCTGCAGACACCCACCCACCAAGCTGCCAGCTCTGAAGCCCCAGCACCTCTCTGCTGGGCTCCAGGTAACTCTGTAGCCCCTGTCAGGTGCTGCAGGAGGTCTCAGCCCAGCTACAGCAGCCGCCCCACGGACACACACACACAGACACACGGGAGGGATGCGGCAGGAGGCCCGCACACGCACGCACACACACACACACACACCCGCACACACACACACACACACACACCCGCACACGCGCACACCCACCCGCACACACGCACACCCACCCGCACACACGCACACCCACCCGCACACACGCACACCCACCCGCACACGCGCACACCCACCCGCACACGCGCACACCCACCCGCACACACGCACACCCACCCGCACACGCGCACACCCACCCGCACACACGCACACCCACCCGCACACGCACACACCCACCCGCACACACGCACACCCACCCGCACACACGCACACCCACCCGCACACACGCACACCCACCCGCACACACGCACACCCACCCGCAAGGATGCGGCAGTGCCCTTCCGCAGGGGCGTCCGAAGGGAATGAGCGAGCAGTAGGAGCGGACAGAAGGGCACTGCCTCAGGCACCGCTGGGGACCCTGGGCTACCCGCCCCGCCCCGCCGCAAGCCCCCCGGCACCCGGCACCCCGCACCCCGCTTCCCTCCCGCCGGGAAGGGCCGAGCCCGCCGCTCCCTCAGGGCACAGGGCAGGCGGGATCCCCTCCGGAGGTGCGGGGGTGCCGGGCGTGACAGCGGCTGCCCCGCAGGGTGTCCCTCACCTGTCGCGGAGGCACCGCAGGAGGCTGCCGAGCCCCTGGCAGCCGGGCCGGGGGTGTCCGGGCCGGACCGGGTCGGTACCGCTCATGGCCGCGCTGTTTACGGCCCCGGCTCCCGCGCTGCACCGCGCGCCGCCCCGACCCGGAAGCGGCCCCGCCCGCCGCGTTGCCATGGGGACGGGACGGGGCTGGGGGGGCCAGTCAGTGGCAGCAGCGGGAGCTCCTCAGGCCCCTTTGGGACTTTAGTTTTGTCTTTAAAACTTTTCTTTTTCTTTTTTCTTTTTTTTTTTTTTTTCTTTTTTCCCTAAGCCTTTAGTGGCTTCATACTCGTCAGAGCGCTCAATAAAAGCGTTGACAGCACGGGAGAGTGTGGGACGGCAGCCGGGAGCTGTGAGAGGGCTCCCAGCGTTTCCTCCTCAGTCTGCAGCAGGAGTCTGGGACTGGTTTCAGATTTGAAGCTTTCATTCCTCAGATATTACCATCTGTTCATGTGATGTTATTTAAAATGTTAATTGAGCTGTTACTAATGGCTGTACTGGGCAGTCAAGTCACCAGACTGGGTCTGTTCCCTGGCCAGGACAATCTCCAGGAATAATCTCCAGGAAAGAGGGGGAACAGGAACTGTGCAAGGTGTAGGACACTGATTCCAAAAATAATTGGGTGCTGCTGAACAGCTACACCATCAGGGCCCTGCTTTAATAGTCTGTTTTAGTGAGCTTATTGTTCACTTACATTTTTCAGAAAAGAAATAACCATAAAATAGAAAAGTCTTCCTTCCTTTTGTACCAAAATTAAACATCTCAACAAAATCCCTGATTCCTCCTGCCTGACTCGCCACTCTCCAGCTGGCAGAGCTGTCTGATGTCCTCTCACCAAAATCCATTGGTCAGTGGGAAAAGCCACACCACCTTCCATGAGCATGGGATGCACTGACTTCTCCAGACAGTAAATAACAGGAAAAACACCATTCCCCCCCCCCCCCTATTTTCAGATAAAAATTAGTGCTTGGATTCCAGGTCCCCAGTAAAGAAAGTTTAAATGCAGAGAGGATATTTGACTTTAAGGGGAAGCAATGCTACACCAATAGGCAAAATTGCAGATAGCTATGAAATGCTTAGGCGTAATTAGAACAGCAATCAGGATACAATTAGTACACAATCATCACCGTAATTACCTTTCATTAGAACTTCTGTCTGACAACTGCCATGTGAAAGCATCAGTCCTGGCTGAGGACACGGATCAACCCACACTCCACCTTTGGGAGGCTCAAATCCATCAGGATGAGCTCTTGGGCTCCCATGGGACATGGGTCAGGGTTTCTCTGCCAAGTTTTTGGTGCCGTCCAGCCGTGTTCCCAGTGTTTTTCATTGCCTTCAGCCTCACAGGTGGATAAACCAAATTTAAATGTAAAGTAAAAAGCTGTGCTGGATGGATGTGGTGGTACTTCACAGTCCCCAAATTAGCGTCTCTCACTTGAACAACTGTAGCTGCTGCCTGGCTTAGCCTTGGCGTATCCACGATAAATAAACGGCTCAGTAACTCAGGAGGCTTTAGCTGATGTGAAGCTGCCTACTCAAGAAAATGCCCATGCAAAGGATTTGCAGATTTGGAAGCCTTTTATTATTGAATTCACAGAACACGTCTCAGTACAAGACGTAGTGTCCTTTCTCACACTGCTGTTTTATTGAAAGCAAAGCTGTGTTACGAGACCTCCATCACAGCGTGAGCTCACATCTTCACAAGAACTGACAGCTGAAAGCTGGGTCTGAGCTTGCCTCAGTTTCCAAAGTTGGGAATTTTTCCCCCAGATCCTGACTTTGCCACACCACGGCTTGGCGTGTTCTTTCCAAAAAATAGAAGTGAAAACGGAGCTTTGGCATCCCTTGCCCTCCTTGGGAGTTACTTGTAGTACTAAGCCTTCCCCAGAGCCTTTGTATCTGCATGACATTCCTGCTTGGTCATGGGGGCAGAAAAAATGGAAACAAAAAGGGTTTCATGGTTGCTTCATCATTAAATTGCCTGCCTTTCTCCCTATGGTCCCTCATAGCGGGTTTCATTGCAAATATATACATCAAAATAAATAGTTTCCCTCTGACACCGAGATGAGACACTAAAAACTTGTTATTTTGGAATGTCAGCCATGAACCACGCTCACACATTTTGAATGCATCACTGATTGTCCAGAGGCTGTGTGGCATTTGAACAAAAACCCACTTTCATCTGCTACAAATATGTTATTTTTCAAAACAGGCAAAGAAATCTGGCTTTCTTAAGGCTGTGCCAGTGACATACCGGGTTTGGTTCTGGAAGAGTAAACTGCTTTAGAAAATATTTGTGCTTGCTAAAATAACATCAGAACCTTCAAACGCTTCCAGTGCTATCGAAAAGTCTGAGCACACATTATATTTACAGACTGGAAAACCTAATTCCCAGGCTAAGATCTCCAGGTTTTGGTTGAAAGGGGTTGACCTCTACCCGGCAGCTCAGGTTCAGAGGACTGCACAGCTCATTTCTGCAGTGGACTTGCCCAACCCTGGCAGTGTTGTGTTTTTCTGTAATTGTGGACCCTGAGGAGCAGAGGGCTCGAGGATGCTCAGCTGCCAAGTGCAGGTGGGGTTAAGCACACAGATGTTTTTTTACACCAGAAATAAGGAGCCTAGCCTGGTTCCCCCAGCATATTTCTGATTCTGTTCCTCTCACCCTTCTGCTCCTTGCCTGGGTGCAGGACACACACTCACCCTCTGCAGCCCCAGCCCCAGGGTGTGATCCCTGTGCTGGCACATGGCTGGCTCCAGAATAATCTGATTGCCCTCACCCCTGGCAGCCAACACCAGTGCCCCATCCCTGCACTCCTGCAAAGAGGAGCATTCTCTCAGCACCCTCCCTTCAGTACCTAACACTTCTTTTAGATTGTTTAATTTTAATGTAATCTGATAAGAGCTGTAAAACTGTGAAACAAATCTGTCTCCTTCTGTCTTATTAAACACACTTTGACTGAAATGATGGTTTTTTCCCTGGTAGCTGCCAAAAGAAAGTATCTCTTGATTCAAATGCAGGGACTGATGTGCTTTAATCTTAAACAGCTTTACTCACTCTTTTCAATTTAGGGAGGAAACCACGTGTGCCTTTAGGTCCTGATTTCCTCCAGAGGAGGAATTTGCCTCATGATGAGCACCTGGCACTCACCTGCAGGAGAAAAGAGGGCTGAAAGAAAAAGAAGAAAGTGAAAAATTATCTATCTCTGTAGGAAAGGAAACTAAATGCAAACCTCCAGAGACAGACAGTGTTGCATTCTTCCAGTGAGAACCTCAGGGACCAAGGCATCACCTTGTGTCCCCAGACTTTGAGGACATCACCTGGATGTGCCCAGGAGCACCTCTGTGATGGTTTGCAGGGCACTGTCCCCACTGCAAGAGCTGGTGGCTTCTTGGGGGGGGTGGTCCAGCCTCAAGCTACATCCATGGCTGTCTGGGGCAGACAGGTAGAGTTACACCTTTGGAGAGAAACTGGAGGAAAAAGTCTTGCATTTCTGCCTCTTCTGCTATTGAAATCTTCTCAAGGATGTCTCCCATTAGTTTTTTTCTGCCCTACTTTTCTGCTTCCTGTTTTTTCTTCCCAGGTGCTACAACTGCTCTGTCTGTCTCACCTATGGCCCCTCCCCTGTCACCCTTGACTACATCTATCTGAGATGGTTGCCACAGGGTTACTGATTCTCCTAAAGCCAGAAAGTGGAGGGGATGCCACTTGGTTCCTGAAAGGTGGCAAACTCTCTAAATAAAGCATAAATTATTGGTGTCCTAAGGGTGTCTTGGGACAAAGCTGCGCCCCCCCCGGCGGCTGCCATGATAACGATGAGCTCTGACACACTGAGAACTTGCTCTGATTTTAGCTGAGTTTCACTCAACGTGAGAAATACAAATATTTCTTGGCAGCATCAGGACTGGAGTAAACCAAGCCACAGCTTCAAAAGCACTGGAGAGAAACCAGAGATTCCAACCAAAGGGGGTGATTAACTGGGAGCACCAGGGAGCTGTACAGGAGTGCCTGAGCATTTCACTGACACTGTTCTGCTATTTCTGCCCACAGCAGCCAGCTGGGTTTGGGGTGGCTGTCCTGGGGAGGGATTTGCAGAAACACCAGCCATGATGCACTGAAAAGAGGCTTTTCCTCCCCATGCACATCTGGTTTCTGCATGCTGTTCCTCAAGCTAGAGCTCACCCACAATTCTGAACAGAACTGAATGCATTTTCTTTTCTTTTTCAATTAGATTCATAAAACATGCCCCAGTAGCTATGTAAAAGAT
Source organism: Phaethornis superciliosus (assembly GCA_023637945.1). NCBI lineage: Eukaryota > Metazoa > Chordata > Aves > Apodiformes > Trochilidae > Phaethornis > Phaethornis superciliosus. The sequence continues at coordinate 614,075 of JAJQWJ010000003.1, read as the reverse complement.
ATACAAAAAATTTACATAATGCCCATATAAGTCTTTTTGTTAATGAATCAAGTCCTAAATGAAGAGCACTAATAATACATTAGCAATCAAAGAGCAAATAACACCAGAGAACATATCTCAGCAGAGCAGTTGTGTGGATCCATTCCTGACTGTCAGTGCCAATGCATGGAAATAGTAATTAACACGTTGAATTTCATGTTTAAATTTTAATAAATTTAAATGTAATCAATTGTTTTTATTAAAAGCTACAGTTCCTTGAAACCGATTATTACTCATTTCTGATGCATAAACAGAAAATAGTTTTTCTGATGAAGGCAAGTTTTGCTGCTGGCAGGACAGGTGCAGTGAGTTCCTCCAGCAAGAACCTGTTAACACAGAAGCAAATGATAATGCCTGATTAAATGAAAAAACTTTAGAACAAGACTACAGCATTTAAAACTATATAATGTTTATTAAGAATGTAAGGGCCTTATCCAAAGCCTATTGACATAATTGAAAAGCCTCTAGTAATGTTGTTGTCAATTAATTTTGAATTAATTCTGGAGAATTTAGAGACAAGCACATGCCATTGTTTACAGCTCTGCATTGTTAGCAAGCAGCAGAACTGCTGTGGCAGAGGGCAGGGAGCAGTTCAGAGGCTGCTTGCTGGGCACTGTCCCTCCTCCCTGGCCACCTCCAAGGCCTTCTACAGTCTCCTGTCTATGAGGCTCCAAGACAAGCAGGGATCAGGAGTGACCTACCTTTTCTCTGGCTTTTCCCAGTCCTCAAGAGGACATCTGGGAGATTTCTGGTCTCTCTGCTTTCCCAGTAATTCAAAGTCACTTCATTTCCCACGCTGTAGACACGAGGAATTAACCAGTCTCCATTGAAGAGTCTGCTGTTGTCTGAAAGGGGAGATTGACGGTGTTGAGTTTCCCCATCCCTAGAGAAATGAGAACTGAATTTAGGTTTTCTGAGAGGAGAGACAAGAGGCTGAATTTGAAGGAGACCACTTACAGCAGAATATCAACAGGCTTGATTCCTGTCTTCTCTGCAATCACCTATGCCTGGAGTTCTCCACACAACCACTGCTTTAGTGCCTCTTGCTCAGTCAGACACAGCTCCAAAGCTGCAGTGAGCCTATGGAGGCAAAGTGGAGATTTTGCACCTGAAAAATTTCCTAGCCACTAGAAGTAGCTTCAATATCTGGTCCCCTGTCCCATGCCAAGGCTGTGCCATGTTTTTGCCAGGATTCTCTTTCTGGAGAACAGCAGCTCCATGGCTACCTTCTCCCCAGCTCCCCACCCACGCTGTGTTCCCCATCTCCAAGGAGCAAGGCAAGCAGGGCAACCACGGGTCATTTGGTCAGCTCCATCCCTGAGCTGAACACTTTGCTGCTGCTGCTGTTGGTTTAAAGGAGAGGCTCCTCCATTGGTATTTTAACAAACAAGTGGATTTATCTCACGTGCTGACTGAAAGACAAAGTTTTTCTTCTACAAGTCACGAAACATGAAAGGGGAAATGCAAAATAAGTGGGAAATTATTTTAACCTAATTAGATAACGCTTTCCTTTTAGCACTACATTTTATAGCAATCTGTTCTGAAGAGCTGCTGCCTGCGTTGACAGGGATGAGGCATTTAGACAAGGTAGAAAGCCTGGAAGATCCAAAACCCCCAACTCAAAAGGAGAATGCCTGGCCTATTGTCTGGTTTGATTAATGAAGCCTTTTGCATAGTGAGATAATGTGATGTTTGCTGAGCAGGGAACGCTGCTGTGCAGCAGAAATATCAAAAGTATGAATAATATTCACCACGATAAGGACATCAATAAGCAATCTGCGCACTACCGGAGTCCGCTCAAAAATGCCTCAAATGATATTTGTTTATTTCATAATTGTCAGCCACTTTGATGCACTTGTCATCAGGTTCAACAAGTGCTCCAAGCGAGAAGGGTTTGGAACAAAGAGAAGCGCTGGGGCCGGCCGTGCCGCTCAGTGCAGCTCGGGGCAGGGCAGCAAGCTCCCAGGACAGCATGGGCAGCCAGGTGTGGAGACACCCACAGACACAGCATCTCTCAAGAATCCCTCACTACCCTACACCAAAAGATTTCAACCCAGTTAAAGACGTTTTTATTTCAGCATGGATGTTTGCGCGTCGGCAGCCAGAGCGAGCAGAGCAGCAGAGCTGCAGTGGCAGCAGGCATGGAGAGGAAACCCATTCCCTACAGCTGGAGTCATGTGTAAACCTGAACTGGTGTTTGGTCCCTGCTTGGTTGCTGTCTCCGTTTTTATTTTCACTTCTGCCTGAGGCTTGGAGCTGAACATCTGGACTCTACAAAGCACAGAAGGCACTGGCTTGTACTTCAGCAAGAGCCAGGCCAGATTTCACGTGGGGCAATAACTGCAGATGCTGCTCTAAATTCCATGTTTCTTTCAAACCCATTTTCCACTGGACAGTGCCTTCTCAACTTCACATCCCAAACCACCGTGCTGTTTTTCTGTGATTTATAGAGCATTTTCCCCTGTGTCCTGTGCAGAAGATTGTTCTGGTGATGAATGAAAGGATTGATGTGTATAAACCATTCCTCTGAAAAGCAGGAGAACACGCATGAGTCTGTTACATTAATTAAACTCTGATGCTCAGAGCACAGCATCACTGGCCTCCATTCAGTGTATTCAACAGCAAACAATGGTGTGAAACACACAGGAACCTGAAGCAGAAGAAAGTATTCGAGCAGTGCTTTTAGCTGGTGCTCAAAAATCTGTTCCAGAACTGCTTTTGAAGAATGCTCCTGGCGGGGTAGGTAGGGGGGCTGTGGGCACCTGAGGTGCAGGCTTCGGATCAAAGATGACTTTGCCTGTTTGCAGACCCACATCCCAGCGCGGGATGGTGGCCTGCAGGGTGTCCTGTGCCCTTCAGGAGCGGGACAGACCCGGTGGAGGCAACTCCAGCACCTGAGCGTTTCCCTCAGCCTCCCCCGCAAGCTCTGAGCATCCTCTGGGCTGACACACCGAGGGGCCGGTTCTCTCCCGGCCCGCAGCAGCACAGACAATTGCAACCATCCAGGAAACTTTTTGAACGAGCGAGCCTTTATTCTTGCTCAATTAATGCACTCGCTTTTCTTTTTTTTTTTTTTTCTTTTTAAATTTTTTTGCCCCCCCCTTTTTTTTTTCCCCCCGGCCGCAGCACATTTATTCGCTGGCCCCGCACTGCCCGGGGACGCTCGGCGGCCGGGCCGCCCGCCCCTTTAATAGCAATTAAGCAGCAATTAGCCGAGGGACAGCGCGAAATCTCCGCACCGGGACCCGCCTCCCCCCCCCCCCCCCTCTTCCCACTCCACAGAGCCTGAACGAGAAATAAAAAAAAAAAAAAAAGGGGGGGGGGAGAGAAAGAAAAAGGAAAAAAAAAAAAAAAACTAGGCTCACTCAAACTCCCCCCCCTGCTCCCCAGCTCGGAGTGGAGAACCGACGGGAAATCCCCCGCACCCGGGGGTGCTGCAAAGCCCCCGCTGGCACCTCGGTTCCGAAGGGCTCTGGGGGCGACGCATCGATCCCCACTATCGCGACAGTGGTGACGGGCACCAGCGAGCCGGGACGCGGCGGGAGCGGGCTGCGGTAAGTCGCGCTTCTTTTCCTCCCCCTCCTGCTTACCCTCATTTTTTTCTCTTTTTTTCCCCCTCATCTCTTCCCTCGATTCAGTTAATTCTGGTGATTTTATCACCTCGGCGGCGCGGGCGAACGGGGCGCTCGCTCCCGTCCCAAACTCGGGCTGTTTCACCCCAAGCAGCCGCAGCGGCGTTCCAGCAGAACCGCGGCACCTTTCCGGGCCGATCCTCCTCGCCAGCGAAAACGGAACCGACAAGGACCGTCAGCACCGGGCGGGCGGAGGCGGCTGCGGGCCGGCCGTGTGCTGGGGGCTTGGAACCCAGGGGTACAGGGGACAGAGCGACCCAAAAGCTGCTCCCCGGGGCGGGGGCGATGACAGGCTGGGGGTTTTTCGAGGGGAAACGACAGAGAATCGGTCCCCGAGAAGGGACTGGATTTCCCTCCGCCAGCTCCATCCGAAGGGCTGCGGCAGGATGAGAGGGGGTGGCGGCTCCTGGGGTCTCCAGACCTCCTCCTCCGTGCAGGCAGGGTGGGCAGCCCTGCCGGACCCCCCAACCCGCTGGCCAGGACATTTGGGGAGGGGGGGATCTTACCTCGGCTCCTCCGGCGGCTCCTCCGCGGCAGGGACGGTGCCAGCCTCGGGCTTGGCGATCCCCGCTCTGCCGGACAAGGAGAAACATCAAGAACCAAGAATTAGGGTCGGTTGTTTGGTTGGTTGTTTTACCCCAAAACCCTCCCGCAAAGCCCGTGGGGGCTGACAGGGGACATGATTCCCTCGCCCCCCGCTCTGGCCTGGGGACCCCCGCCCCTGCCCCGCCGGCTCTCCCGTCCTTCCTCCCCGCATCCATTGCCGCCCCGGGGCTGGCAGCGTTTAGGCCGGGATTGGGGTATAATGGAAATATCATCAGGAGACAATTACCTTTTCTGAGCATTCACTTCTCCTCCCAGACACTGTTATTTGAGAAATAGGATCATTTGATTTCATATTGCATTAAATAACACCCAGCCGTCTCAAATTGCCAGCTTCTTAAAAGCCACCCATTGGAATAAATTGCAGAGCGACTCTTTTGGCTCGGGCTTCCTTTTTTTGTTGTTGTCGTTGGGTTCCCCCCCCTCCTCCCCTTTTAACTCCCCTCTCCCATCCCTTCTTTCCTTCCTTCTTTGCAGAACAATAATAGGAGCCTCGGGAAGAGGCCGGGGACCAGCGGCGCTCAGCAAAGCCTCAGCTCACCCGACCTGCGCGGGATTTGCTCCTCTTCTTCTCCCCCACCTGCCTTTCCTTCTCCTTTTTTTGTTTTGTTTTGTTTTAGTTTGGGTTTTTAGGCCAGGTTTCCACCCGCGGCTGCATCCCAAGGTGCGATGCTCCTGCAGAGCCACCTGATCTGGTCATCAGGGCCTTCATCATATCGCTATTAATGTCATCCGCGGATTACTAATTAGATTTGCGGGATAAATGAAATTACCCGAATGGGCTACGTGGGAGGGGGAAGCGGAATCTCCCGGCGCTGCCCTGGGTTTACGAGAAGGGGGGGGAAAAAAAAAACCCCACAACCTTTTATTCCCCGTCCCCTTTTATCACCCCCCAGGCCAGGCCGCCCCCGAGCCCCGCGTCCTAATCGTGTTCTCCTCCGACATACACTAATCAAGTAATTTCCCAATCCCAGCCCCATCAAATTGCTCTTTAGCTGTTGAACTGTGGAGTTTTGCTCCTCTTTTCTCATGCTAATCAGACCCATTCAGCATCTCTCTGTGAGGCTATTTGTAGTGGAATAAATCTCCTTGTTTGCCCTCTGCATGATTAATTGATATTGTTGTATGGCTTTTGTTTGGGCCGCCGAGAGCTGAAAGGCAGCGCATATTGGATGTGACGACAGGAGCTTGAAACATCATTTCGCTGCTAAGGTCTCGCAGAGGTCGAGGGATAGACCGACCGCATTATTCACCCTATTTATTTACCCTTATTAGAAAATATGATGAAAGAATAAGGCCCGGAGTCTTTTTTAAACATTGACTAAACAGTGCATACACAGCCCCAATTAAAAAAAAAAAAAAAAAAAAAAAAAAAAAAAACAAGTGTAGAAGATGAGGCCTTTTCTCCATATTAGAAAAATAGATCTTTTTAACGAGGGCCAATTAAATCGTACTTCATTTTACCTGGAATCCCACAATAGACTTGACAACAAATTACCTTTCTTCCACACTGCTAATTACTGCCAGAATCAGCCACACTCCCAGCACCCTCAAACCCGCCCCCCTCCCTCCCCCCCAAAAACCCGAGGAAGGGGCGAGGGGCCCCCTCCCAGCCCCACCAAACCCCACCGCAGCTCAGATGAAGCCCCCAGTGGTCTCCCATCCCAAGGCAAGGTGCAGAGCTGGGCCTGTGGAGCTATTTCAACCTGGCCCTGGCCTCCCTTCCCAGCCCCCCCACCCCAAGCCCCCTCCCTACTATTTTAAAAACTGTTTCTGGACTCCCAGGGGACATTGCTGTAACCAGGAGATTCAATTAAATAATCCTGGATTTTTTTTTCCTCCCCCAAATATTTCCAAGTTCCTTTTCAAAAAAGAGAAGAAGAAGAAAAAAAACCAAAACCAAACTGAAGAACAACAACAACAACAAAAAGAAGGAAAAAAAAAAAAAAAAGAGGGGGGGAGAAAAGAAAGAAACTGTTCTCCTTTCTTTTCCCTGTATGCTGGGTAATTGATAGGCTCTATCAGAGGTCAGGATTTGCATAAGAATTAAGAGCAGTAAATTAATTTAATATTCCATGCACATCTCCAATTATTCCTGCAGACCTTTGTCTCCACGGCTGGCAGAGAGAAGGTTCAGCTGCTCTTCAACCAAACAACATCTGTGCAGTTAATAATTTGATAAACAGCTCATACAAATAGTTTCTGAATTATCTGCCAGCCCAATGACTATTCAGTTCTGAAATGCTTGGCAAGGGCTGCGACGTGCGGCCGGGGCTTTGGAGCCTTCATCCAGTGATTTAACTGCCTGGGCCCACATCTTCCCTCCTGATCTCTTAAATAAAATCAGGGACTTGCCACAAAAACAGCACCAATAATGATACGTAAAGTAAGCAATTAGCAGTAATTAATAAAATCCCCCCCCTCCCTGCCCTGGTGCAGATGAGGCACAGGGGTGCAGGCTGTGGCTGGAGAGGCTCCCAGTTGCTGAGCCAACAGCCTGGGGTGTGTTGGGGGGCTGGGCACCTGCCCCCACTTCTGGTGGGACAGTGTGAGGTGGTGTGGCCAGCGTGGGTGTCTGAATTAATAACTCCTGAGGGGTTCTGGCATGAGCCCCGTCCCTGGTCACAGGATTCACATCCTGGTGGCTGTGTCCTATGCACCAGGCTGGAGAGGGGACAGGCTGTTCTGGAAGTCCTGGCTGTCCCCCTGCCCGGGTCTCAGGGGAAGAGTGGCTGAAGACAGCCCAGATAAATTCAAATTCCAGCCTGAGGAGGCCACCCAGATTGTCACCTGCTGGTTTCCAGGGAAATCCAGTCTTACCAAATCGAGGTGGCTCCTTCACCCACCCCCGCACAGATCCAGAGATCCAGCTCCACGTTGGCCAACACACCTCATCTTCCCATGCATCCCACAGGAACGCACCCAGCTGCTGTGACAGCACCAGCCCCTCTGATTTATTTTTGAATGCACACATTTAATGCAGAACCAAAAACGACAACTGGAGGGGCAATACCCCAACCAGAAGGATGACCTTGTGCAGGCACGGATGGCCCTCCCTAATTTCCTCTTCTGCTTTTAGCCTTGCTTCTGGCACCTGCTAATGAACATGAGTGAGGACGTGCAGGAAGAGAGGGATTTACATAGATATTGGGAACCCACTTATAGGGACCTGGGATCCAGTGAGGCCGTGTGGCTAATGAAGATGAGGGGAAGGGCTAATTTTTTCCAGTGTACTGCAACTTGCCTCCTCCCTGGGCAGTAGGCTGAGGATACTTCCCACCCCGCTGCTTCTCTTTTAAACAAATTCCCTTCCACGGCCACCATACTCTGTTTCAAATTCCTCTCCCAGTGCCTGCACACACAGGGATAAACCAAACGTACGGAGCCATTCCTTTTTCTGCTTAATGTGACACAAGTGGCAAAAGCAACTGAAAACCACCCCGAGGTTTGGAGCAGGGTCAATAAGAAGTGCTCAGCACCCTTGCTGCAGGGGTCCCAGCACCTGGCTGTGAACCCAGCCCCCATCTGCCTGCCCCTGAGGTGCTGCCCCTCACTTGGGGCAGGGTCACACCTTGGGTTTGCTCTCTCCCCCGGGCTGGGAGTGAGCAGGGAGTAGGAGTTTCCAGCTCCTGCCCCAGGATTTTTCTCTAGGGTGAGTTGCTGAGGGACACAGATAGGGAACACAGTAAATGGGGAATTCGTATAATTGTATTTACCAGACAAATCGCTGACCTTTGTCCCTGGACTGCGTGTCGAATTTCCCTGCTGGAGTGCAATGAGAAGGAAAATTAAATTTGCACACTGGGTGCTGTTAATAAATCCCATGTCCACCTCATTTTTTCTGCTAACGAGCCTCCTGGCGAGGCCACCAACAGGGAGTTAACATCTCCCCATGTGGCTCAGCATCCCCCCTCTGCTTCCCTGGCCCCCAGCAGAGCTGCAGCACCCACTCCCCAGACCCTGCAGGATGGGCTCCCAGACCCAAGGAGGGCTCTGGGGGGTGGGCTGGCTGCCCAGCCCCTTGCAGTTTGCTCCACACTGCTGGTTCTTGCCAGCCCTTGCCTGTGTTTGTATTCCACAGCTTTTGGAGAAGCTCAAACCAGCCCAAGGGCTGCAGGAGTGACTGCTGAGCTGCTGAAGGGACACAGCCTGGTGAAGGTGGGATGTGGGGGGCTGCAGACCCATGGGTTCAGCCCCAGGCAGTGCTAAAGGGGAGCTGGCCCAGCAGCTCCCACAGACAGGTACGTGCACTTTAGGCATGACCTTTAATTACACACATGAGAAGTTGCAAAGAGTTCCCCTAATGATGCCACTGCTTTTCACTTCCGTCAGGCATTAAGTGTCACTCCAAAATTAATAAAAAGTTGATTTTGAAAAGATTACAAAGTTCTTCAGGCTAAAGGAAAGGTTAATGCTCCTCTCCCTGGTCATACAACTTTCCTGTTTGTCATGACCGGTTGATTTTTCTGTTTCTTTTAAAAAGAAAATCTATGCAATGAATAGGAATCTGGGAATGATGACATAAACAGAAATGAAAGGACCAAATGCCAAATTTGGATGGATGTCTGGGGCTTGATAAACCACTGCAGGCTTATCCCAGGACAAACAATGCCACAGTGGTGGTGTGGACAGCTTATTCCCAGGAATGAGCTGGAACCTGGCCTGGGGGAGGGAGGTCCCAGCCAGCCCCTGTATGGGGGAGATTTGGTGTCTGCAGCCTGGGTTCCTGCCCCTGCCAGCCCGGGGTGGGTGACAGTGAGCACAGCCCCAGAGCTCAGCATGGTCAATCAGCCCTTTGAATATTCAACACGTGCAGCTTCAGGGCTGCTCAGACCCGGAGATTTGCTAGTAAATGGAAGCTTTTTTCCCCCCTCCTTTCCAAAATTCAGATTCAGATCAATGCACTGTGCTGTCTCCAGAGACTGAGGCTGTTCTGACCTGAGAATGTGTTTTGCCCCAGCTCTAATTAAAAAAAAAAAAAAAAACAACAACAAAAAAACAAACCCAAAACCCCACATGCAAACCCAATTTTTATTTTGAAAGCTAAATGGGCTGCTTGAAGAAATTTAAACCCCACTTCTTTAGCCCAACAAGCCCGAAGGCTCCGTGCTGGAAAGAGGGAACCTGACCCCAAGCTGGCCCCCCAGCACAGGGGGCATGGCCCCACTCCTCTGACACTCTGGAGGGCACGGGGAGGGGGTCCAAGCATCCTTCAGCCTGGCACAGGCAGGTTTTACAATCAGGAAAATGCAAGGCTGGTTCTTGCTTGCCTGGAAGATGCGGGACCAGAGCCCCTGCATCCTTGCTGCTATCAGTTCACTCTGGAAGCTCTTAAGCCCCTTTGGTCCTTTGATTTAACCACAGCAAGAGGATTTCAACACTAACACTTGCCAAGCGGTGTTAGGAAACTTAATTAATGTTTGCAGAGCTTTGAGCAGAGAGTGCTATACGTGCATAGATTTTGTCTTATTCCAGCCAGGCCACAAACCCCATGGAACTCCCAGCACTGCCACGCCATCCAGAGCCCTGCACCACCTCCTCTTCTTCAGCACCTCAGGATTGCTGCACCCTGGGCACCCTGAGCCAGGCCCCAGAAGCAGAACGGATCCCAGCTCCTCTGGAACCCCTCTGAAAGGTACCAACATGCTGTCAGCCCCATACAGCTTCCCTGGTTCCCGTGACCCAGCAGAAACCACTTTGCTCTGCTGGGCACACCTGCTCCATCCCAGCTCTCAGGAAAGCTGCTTGATAAAACCAGTTACAAGCTGTAGGTACAAAATAAACAAGTTACCAAACAGCCTCGGGTGGTGCTGGTTGGTTTTTTATTGTTGGACTGTTTGGGTTTTTTTAAAGCAGTCCTCATACCCTGTAAAGCTGGGACAAGGTGCTGCAGGAATGGAATAAGACCATGGGACACATTCCCATGACTCCGTCATTCTGCAGTAGATCAAAACCCCCAAATCACTGTAAGATCACCCTGGGCCAGGTTCAGGAGAGCATCCCTGGGCACGCAAACCCCCAGCTGATCTTTTGCACGGCTTTGAGTTCACTCTCAAGTACTTCCCCTGAACAAACACAAATTTAAGCAAACATTCATCCCATTTGTGCTTCAGGTACCAGACCTCACCCCCGGTATCAGATCTTTGCCTGATCCTATCCCACAGAGCCCCCCCACACCCATGCTCCTATTTCACATGCACATGAGCCCCTTTGTGTTCACTTCTGGTTGCATGTGGAAACCAAAAATCCCCCCTACCAGTGGGGAGGGTCAGTCATCCCCAGCCTCTAACACACCAGCAGCCCAGGCTGGGGGTGCAGGGAATGCAGGCACCCCCTCTGCTCTGCTGAACCAAAGCAAAGTGGGGCACAGGGAGCAGCACTGCTGTCATCACATCCCCTTGGCACACTGTGTCACCTCCAAATAGCCACGGGCCACCAGCAGCAGGGACAGCAACTGGAGCTGCTCTCTCTGTGCCACTTCTATGAGACATCTCTCCTTACAGACTAGCTGTGCCTCTCGGGTTTTCCTATGGAGCCACAGCAGTGTCTGTAATGAGAGACCAAAATAGTAGTTGTAGACCCTGATTTATTTTTGCAATTCTTGTGTCTACGCACATGTGTAAACCACGCAGAGTCACCCGGCTGCAGACCCAGGATAAAAAATGCACCCCGATGTATTTAGAGAATACAAACCACAGAAAAATATGTAGAAGAGGAAAATGCATTTGCTGGGTGGTAAGTTATTGGGTCTGTAGAGGCAGTGAAGGGAGAGGCTGGGGACTGGAGGAGGGGGGGGGTTTGCTCCCACCTTCCCTCCTGCAAATAAATCACCAGCCTGGCAGTGCTTGTGCCTGAATAAAATATGACAGGTCCAGCTCTGTAACAAGTCACAGCACTCACCATGCACACTGACTGCAAATTGGGTGGGTTATCAGGCAACGCCATAAAAAAATCCACCACCCTCTTCCCCCAGCTGATTATGAAGCTCATGCATAGCAAATGGCAGAGCAATAACGCTGCCTGCCGCAGAGGTGGAAAAAAAAAAATAAAATAAAATATTTACAGACTGACAGGCTAATGGACACTTTCCCAAAGAGCGGTTAGAAAGAAGTAGTAAATGGGCCCGTGCTGATGCAGGGCAGCGGGCCCGGTCAGGGATCAAGACACACAGCACCATATCGGATAACATATAATTGGCAGGTCACATCCAAATGAGTGTAGTCATGCATCATCCGGAAGGCTTTTGCTGGTTATAAAGACACTTGTAAACAATTCAGCCGCTGAACATGGCAATAATATGTTGATCCGGCATGTAATGAGGTGTTCCTGGAATCAATAAACTAGTCATGAAGAGCAGGGAGCAAGGTCAGCGCCTGCCTTTTTGATGACCTTTCCTGGCTGGTAAGGACATCATATACTCTGAAGAGGACTTTTCTCATATTGCAGAAGGCGCCGAGTGTCAGAACTTCCATTCGCAGCAAGCAAATGAACAGCCGGGCTCTGCATGCTAATGAAGTCCAGGCTATTTTCCACCTTTTCATCTGCACATTATGCTCTTGACTTTGGAGAAGGTGGGAATTAGGTTGGACCCTCGTGTCAGACTGCCTGATGGCTCGGCTCCGGAAAACTGGTAATTGAAGCTGATGACTGATGCGGAGGAGGCCTGAATTTGGAAATAAACAGTTTCAAGCACTGCATGTCATTTCTAGAGAGACTGCTGAGTGAATGGAAATGAGCTCTGTTTCTCCAATCTAATGCAGTTTCTCAGCAGGAAAAACACTGTCTTTGAGACAACAATGCCAGTCATTAAGATTTAAATGTCCTGGCGATAATGTAAGGAATAGCACCTGCCTTCACAAACAGCACTTATGGAAATGCCAGGCCAGGCTCTGCTGTCTCTTTAGCCCCAGCTCCGGTCCTGGAGGGGTCAGAGCTCTGCAGGGAGGGCACACACGGTGCTCGGATGGTGCTACCCGGGTCAAAACACCGGAAAAAAAATAGCAGTGACACCAAAAATGTGTTTTTGAAGAATCTGCAACTAAACCCAAGGCGCAGCGCACTGCAGCCACAGCGTTTAATTGCTCTCCCCAAGCACATCTCCCAGGAAGCCTCTGCTGGCCTCTCCTCCTCTGCTGCTGCTCACTGGGCTGTCCTAATTCACGTCAGCACAGCCACCGGCCCTGAAAGGTGAAAAATGGAGTTTCTAGACAAGGCACTTAAAGGCCAATATTTTCAGGCTCAAATACGAACGCTCTGCCATCCCAGCTGCTGGGAAATAACATGAGAGATGCTACAAGCCCTTTCAAAACCCTACCTGCTGTGCTGAAACCACGCAGAGCAACTGGTTTGCTGGGGCTGAGGCAGCCTGGCAGAGGCTGTGGAGTGCTGCTGGTGGGACACCACTGGTAGGTGATGGTTTGTCATCTACAGCACCTTAGCAATGACATGCACAGGCCTGAATAATCTGAACTCTGAATAATCCCAGAATGGTTTGGGTTGGAAGTGACTGCAAAGCTCATCTAGTTCCAACCCTCCACTAGAGCAGGTTGTTCAAAATAAGCAGCAAGCTGGTTTTCTGCTGCCAGGAAAACAATATTTTGGGTCTTGTTTTGAAAGCAGGAAGAGCAGACAGAAGACACAGCAGAGGGTGATGCTTCAGGGCACATTGCTCCTGTTTAACACCACTGCAAAGCTCTCGCCTCCTGCCATCCAGGAGGGTTCATGGCAAACCAGGACTATTTATGCTTTGGATTTATTTCTTTCTCCAGCCCAAGCACAGGTCCAGCAGTGAGCACAGAGCTGCCGACTTCTCAGCCCCTTCTGTGAGTTCACCCCCAGGCTCCAGGTTCCTCCTCACCAGGGCACACACTGCTGGTGGGTGTGCTGCTGGTGTGTGTGCTCCCCAGAAACCCCCCCTCAGCACCCCACCCCAAGGGCACTGTGCTCACAACTCCCCATACCCCCCCGCCTGACAATTCCCACTCCCCGAATGCCTCCTGGGAGGTGGCTGCATCTCAGGAGTGGGGCTGTTTGTGTAATAGTTTGCAACCCTTCAACATGAAAGGATAGAGAAGGATGCAAGTTATTATTATGAAAATGAACCAAGGAACAGACAAAAATATTCAGAAGATGTAATCTGCCATCCCTACAATGCACTCGCTGAGAAGAGCACTTGGCAGGCAGAAGAGTAGTCGCCAGATACATTGCCTTTTGTTAAATTGCTTTTGCTCTGACAATGCCTTTTAAAACCACATGCAATCTTAATTTAAAATACCTAATACCTAAAGGTATAGGGGCCCAGTGCTGGTCTCCAGTTTGGGATTTGTCCAAAGCAATTCCACTGGCTTAACACCGCTCTCCCTCATCTCAATTACACAGCAAAGGATGAATTCTGCTTGTAAGGAACTGTGGCCCTGATCCAAACATCACTGAAAATCAATTGAGCAAAGATTTATTTCTTTAAAGAAGTGAAGCCTGCCTGCCACCTCGCTGCTGTCCCAGCCTTTGTCACGTTCCATGAGGAGGAGAGGTCCCTCCCTGGGCAGTCAGCTTGATGGACCAGGGTGGGGGTGAAGGCAAAACTCAGCCTCTATCTTCTCGTAGTTTTAGAAAATGGTTAAAAGTCAGGAATTGCTAAATAGATCCATACAAGAAGATACTGAATTTTGATTTTGCAAAGACTGAGAACTGGGGGAAAAAACCCCAAAATAAACCAGCCAGGGCTTTGGTGCCAGTTGGTCCCTGTGTTTTCCCCAGCAGCCCCTGTGTCCTGCCCAAGCATTCCCCAGCACAAGAGCTCCA